>JAHBCN010004558.1:83953-172623 GCA_019359885.1 Listronotus oregonensis
TCAGTATGTTAGACTCGCATTAAAAATAAGACATTTCATTAAAAAATTCAAAGTGATCCTCAGCAGTTTTATTTGATGTTCAATTGTTTTTTAATCGTTATTTTTGGATTCGGCGGGAAAAAAAATTACATGAGATGGCTATTTCAGTTCTTTTTGTTCTTTTTTTTGCCCTGATTATTTTTATTATCTATAAATAATTAGGCTTTACTTGATATAAAAGGAAAATTTACAATGTTTGTGGATGATACAACTAAGTATTTGATGGAATAACAAAAATACAAATTCCATTGATGGAGAAATTGAAAATGATATTTTAAATATCATATATAAAAATTATGTATTAAACTTGCATCTAATTGTTATGCTATTAAAGTACTCTCTCATGAATTAGAAGAATTTTCCATTTTAAAATATATTTATTTTGCTTTAATTGAATTGATTATATGATATGGCATTTGCTTTTGGGGAAGTTTTTATCAGTATCTATTATATTCAGTGGTTTTATTTAGACAGTCCCTCGCGGTCTGCGAGGGACTGTCTTAAAATGGTTTGACAGTTACTTGAAGGACAGAAGACAAAGGGTAAAAATTAATGGGATATCATCCGGGGAAGTTATAAACAATCATGGTGTTCCACAGGGAAGCATACTGGGACCAATACTCTGTTGTATATTAATGACATTCTGGGTGCTGTTGAGTCAGAAGGAGTAAAAATTCATCTGTTTGCGGATGATACTTTGGTGTATGTTTCTGGCACTGACGTAGAGTCGTTAGGTTTAAAGATGAATAATGCACTGAACAGCATTTACAAGTATATGTGTGGAAATCTGTTAAGTATTAACGCAACTAAAAGTAAATATATGTTAATAGCCACCGAGAGAGTTAAAACATACTTTGCTAGCAACAGCTTCTCTATTCAAATTGGGGGTAGTAACATTGAACAAGTTAAAAAAATTAAATATCTAGGCGTTATAATAGATGATAAACTAAAATTCAAAGAGCATGCAAATTTTGTTATTTCTAAGTTAAGTTATTCAATAAACTATTTATCGCGATGTTTATCTTTTCTCTCTTTTTGGTCAAAGCTTACAATATATAATACAATAATTCTGCCACATTTTAATTATTGTGCAACTATTTTATGTACGCTGGGTCAATAGATTGCAAAAATTACAAAACAGGGCAATGAGACTGATATTGTGTTGCTCTAAATATACTCCGATTAGGCTATTGCATCAGTGCTTGCGTTACCAGTTTCGGAATATTTTAAATTTTGTGTTTTGGTGTTCGTATTTAAAATTAAACTGGGTAATGCTCCTTCCTATCTAGTTAATAGATTGACTTATAATCGTGACATACATTCATATAGTACAAGACAACAAAATAATTTTTTTATTGCACCCAAAAATAAAAAAAATGTACCAAAATTCCCTTTTTTTAAAGGTTTGGATACATTTAAAAGGTTGCCTCAAGATTTGAAATATGTCAATTCACTTGCAACTTTTAAAGCTCAACTTAAGACATACCTTCTAAAAGAGTGCAACATTTTGTAATATGTATATTAGCTGCTTGTATTGTTTTTGTTTCTTTTCTTTTTGTGTTGAGATTTGCTTTGCTGACCCCAAATTAGATTTCCCTTATTTTTTTTGTGTATTTTTATTGTATTTTATAAATTTAATATTTTTTTAGTGATTCTATGAATTTTTGACTTTTTTATGTATTTTTATATGATCTATTCTTAGACTATTTTACTTTTGTTAGTTGTTATTTTTTAATTTTTATTTATTACGTTTGTGACTTACATTTTTAAATGGTTTAATGTGGCTGTGACTACCGATTTCTTTAGTTTTAATAGCTCTAAGTATGTATTGTATTTCATTTTAACTATATTCTGTTTGCCTATGTAAATTATTGATTAGCTGAAATATTAGCTAAATAAATAATTTAATAATAATAATATTTTTGCAGAGCTAAGTCCAAAGACTCATGTTAACCATTATTTTTATCAAAAAAATAAATAAAAATAATAATAAAAATAAAACTTACGTTTATCTATATTTTAGAAACAGTATCTTTAATATACAAAAAATATTTGTTTAAAAATATTAAGAATTCGTTGCACAATACTAGAAAAAATCTGAACTCTATCTTTTAAATTGATATTATTTTTTTGTAAAAAAAATCTTTGTTTTAAAAATTTTAAAATTATTTACCTGCTGGCATTTAAAATATAGGTAATTTTTATATAGTTTATTATTATTCTTTGTTATCATAGTTTTATTTTATTCTGCTTTGTCGAAAAGATGTATAATCTTATATAACGATAAAGCATTATTATTATTACTACAGATTTCCTTTCTAATCGACGTATATCAGTTACTGTAGATGGTCAGTCTTCCAGCTTCTACCAAATTAATGCTGGGGTGCCCCAGGGCTCAGTGCTGGCATCCACGCTGTTTCTTCTACACATTAACGATCTTCTCTCTTCCACAATCAATCCCATTCATAGTTTTGCCGACGATAGTACCCTCCACTCTAGTATTAAATTTCTTAAGCCACCGTGTAATTCTGATTTGGAAAATAAGCGCAGGTCAATGCAGATATTTCTTTCACAAGACCTCAAACTTATCTTGGGTGGGGGCGCCAAAAATTTTGTTCAGTTTAATGCCTCGAAAACACAGTCATATTCGCTGTCGCGAAAAAAGTCTGCCAATGCTCATTTGTTACATACGAGCGGTCAACTTCTGAAGGACAAAGAGTCGTTTAATCTTGCCAGCGTTACTTTTGAGAATAACCTCAACTACACAAACACATTACATTCATAGCCTCGGCAGCTTTAAAAAAACTTAGATTCCTATTTCGAGCCAGAAAGTATTTCTTTTCTTTCAATATGTATACTCTGTATGTATCCCAAATCAGACCCTCTTTAGAATATTGTTTTCATGTCTGGGGAATGGCGTCCCCTACAACACTTAGCATTCTGGACTCCATTCAAAGAAGAGTCGTTCGTCTTATTAATGATCCCACGCTCACAGAAAGGCTTCCTCTTCTTGCCCACCGTCGAGCTGTAGGGGATCTATCGCTCTTCTATAGGTATTTTCACGGCTTTTGCTCAGAGGAGTTGGCCAGTATAATTGCTTCTCTGGCAGTTTTCAGCAGAGCAACACATAGTGCAACTTTTATGCATCCTTTTATAGTTCAGTTGGAGAGACCCCGAACCGCTTCCTTCGTTCCTTCATACCTAGAGTGTCGAGACTATGGAACCTGCTGCCCGCAGAAGTATTTCCTTCTCCTCCCAATCTCCAAATATTTAAGTCCGGTGTGAACAAACTCCCTCTCACTACACTTAAGACACCCACGGTACATTAGTACTTAGGCATCAGCCTTCGTGGACTGTCCCAAGATAAAAAAAGATAGAGTTAAAAAAAGTGGCGTATCTAGTCCTTGTTGGATAACCCTGTATAATTTTTTTAAAATTTATGATTACTAACTGTTTATTTATTTTTATTGCAGGTTTTTGTGAAATGATGGAAGCTTACTTTCCTGAATTCGGAAGCATTAACCATAGCATGGTTTGTGAATGGATGTTTGACTTGGAAGAAAAACTAAGAAAAATCGATGAGTCCACGTCAAAAAGCCCTAATTTGGACATAAGTTTGCCTGAAATTGTTTCTACCAAAACAAAACCAAGGTAATTTTTAATTGTAAAAAAAAATAATAAAAATATTTCCCAAAATCTATTGTGAATTTAACTGAACGCTTTGAGTATATTTGAAGAAAAATATTTCCGTAATATGTAAGTTATTTACATTGCAAGTGCGCTTATGAACATAAGTACAACAACGAGTGTAAAAGATTAGAATGACAATGACGTAGACCTAGTCCTTTTAATCACACGAGTGTTGCAGTCATGTTTAAATGTACAATGTTTTATGTACAGGTTTATTCATATTAAAGTAAACAGGGCTTTATTTTTGAACTTCCCTGTAATTTTTTAATAAACGAATATAGCCATTTCGTGTATTTTTTTCCGTACTATTCATTAATCTAATCAGAAAAACATTTGAAACAAAAACAAAAGAGTTACACGGTAACGTATTTTTTTAAATGGAATACCCCGTATATTTTTATATCGATAGATAGAGATTTTCACCAGGAATTCGGTGATATAGGGGTTGCTGTGTTTATTTTCTGCGGTTCTGCTGCAATTGTCGAAAAACTGCAGGATACTATAAGGATAGTTTCACCTGAAAAAACCTGGCTGCACAGGTCACAGGTACTTATTTGTCAAAGTCAATAATATTAAAAATACGTTTATTACTTTTTGGATTAGTTTTATAATGAGGTTTTCATCAGAAGAATGGCTTCATTGAAGAGGGAAAAAAACCCAAAGAATTTTCATTTCAAGCAATCCAAGGTGCACTTCGGGTGACTGTGTCGGGTTATTGGGCATAACATTGGATGATGGCCTTACATGGCGGGGACATGTTGATCGGGTGTGTCGCAGGCTTTCGTCGTCTCTTTTTCTTCTGAGGAGGCTGGGAAGGTTTGTAAGCACCGCCTGTCTGATGAGTTTATACTTTGCTTTTTTTATTCCCACATATCCTATGGAACTCTCCTATGGGGAAATAGTAGCCAAGCACTTAGAGTGTTTATTTTACAAAAGAAAGCTGTTCGCATATTGGCTAATGTGGGTTTTAGAGATCATTGTCGACCATTATTCATTCGTCTAAAACTACTGACGGTCCCCTGCATCTATATTTTTCAAAGCCTACTTGAGATTCACAAGAAAAGACATATACTTGAGCAGAATTCAGATGTACATAATTATAATACTAGAAGTGCAGATCACCTGCGATTGCAGAGGTTTAAATTGCAAAGGTGAATAAACAATTCTCTTAATGTTAAACTATATAATAAACTCAATCCAGAAACAAGAAACCTGCCTATGAAAAAATTTGAATTCACTACCAAACAGTATTTGATACAACACGCATTTTATAGCGTTGAGGAATACATGACAACACCACTAAACATTTAATTACTAAACATTTAATTACTATTTTATTATGTAATTGTCATGTTGGTTTAAAGTGTGTTATTGTTACTATTATCATTATCTTTAGTATATTATTTCGGGAACACTATGTTTTCTATGTAAATTGTTCTGGTTTATATTATTACTCTGATCTGTTTAATTAAACTTATTTTTATTCAATTGACGTATGTAAAACCTTTGGTTAACACAATAAAGATTTATTCTATTCTATTCTATTCTATTCTTCAAATTATATTATATGCTAAAAATGATATGATATATCTATTTCTAAACCAAGCAGCAAAATTACAATAAACGGAAAAAATTAAAATACAATACGAGGTAAAATATGGTAATAATAAGAACACTTATAACAAAAAATTATAATATTACTAATTATTTAAATGTTCTATATGACTTCCGTTATTTTCGAAACATGATCAATAACCCCTCCTTAGCCTTTCTAAGCTCGCCGATATTATTTGAGGTTCTTGGTTAAGACGATTAATTTCATTTACATTTTTTTTCTCATTTCTTCCGTGTTTGTGTTCCCATTTTGGCAAACGACATTCTTCAAGTGACACCATAGAAAAGTGTCCAAAATTGTAATATCTGGACTATTAGGTGGCTATCTAATAGTGCCATAACGTCCAATCCACTGATTGTATCGGCGATTGATATACTGCACAACTTGACGAACTGCATGGGGCGGCGCTCCGTCTTGTTGCCAAATAATCTTGCGATACGTTTCGAGTGGCAATTCCTCTAAAATGTCCTCAATATCGTTTTCAAGAAGATTGAGATGTCTTTCTCCAGTTAAGGATCCCTCCTAGAATATTGGCCCGACAATTCTATTGTTAAGCACACCACACCAGACATGAAGAAAACACCTCCCTTGGTATTTAATCTCTTGAAATTTCCTGCGATTTTGTCTTGCCCAGCTGTGCGTATTGCGTCGGTTAAAGTCGTCGTCCAAAGAATTGTTTTAAACAGGGTAGGATCGTTATCTTGTTCATGGATTAAAATTTGGGAAATAAATTGAAAGCGAAGTTCCTTTTGTTCACGTGTTAAATGCTGCACTGAAAGAACGTGATATGGAAGATACTTAAAATATTTCAGTGTTCTCTGAACCGTCGCATAGGTTACTCTTCTTGCAGGGCCATACCTCAAGTCTCTAAGTGTGTTAGTAATTGACTTCATGGAATACAAAGTAAAATAATTTAGAATAGCTCGATTCCGGTTTCTTTTTCTCATTGTAGTCCTTTTTCTAATATGTAACGATTTTGTTTCTTCGAATAAGACCTTCTTTTTTAAAATGGTTTTTACTGATATATTTCGGTGGAAATTTTCAACATATCTTCGTTGTGTTTTCTGGCGTTTTCTCCACATTTATAATAGAGAGTTATAATTTGAAGCCATTCTTCTGATGAAAACCTTATTATAAAACTACTCCAAAAAGTAATAAATGTATTTTTAAAATTCTTGACTTTGACAAATAAACACCTGTGACCTGTAGCAGCCAGATTTTTTCAGGTGAAACTATCCTTAAAGTAACCACAACCACAACTAACCGCAGGAAATAAACCCAGCAACCCCTATATCACCTGAATTCCTCGTGAAAATCTCTTTCTATTAAAAATATACGGAGTATTCCATTTAAAAAATACGTCACTCGTGCTGTAACTCTTTGTTTTAAAAGTTTTTCTGATGAGATTATTGCATTCTACAGAAAAAAATACACGAAGTGGCTATATTCGTTTATTAAAAAAGTACAGGGAAGTTCAAAAATAAAATCCTGTTTACTTTAAAATAAATAGAATCTGTACAACCGAAAAATTAGAAAATACTGTTTTACTTTTAACACCTTTAACTATGAGATTTGTCACATTTTTTTAATTCTTACTGTAGGGAATTGTTACATGCTCCAGACCATGGTTTAAAACGTTTTTTTTTCTGAAAAGTGAGTTCATCCTGTCAAGTAAACGCGGGTAATTTTCTCTCACAGAAAAATCTATTTAAAAATTACGGTAAGCGATTCCGAAATTCTCTCTTCAGACGTAGAAGATGCCACAGTATGTGCCGGAAACATTGTGGCCGAAAAAATTGCAATCAAAATATGAGAAAATATACAACCATTTGTTGACATTGTGTGATGACAAAAAGATGAAAAATCAATGCAATAAAAAAGTATGTCAGCTTGAGTGCGAGCCAAACTAGTCAACACCCCAATCCATTACAGTTAGACCTTCATTATTATCATTATCAGCAGCAGCAGAGATGGTTTGTTTTCAAGTGATAACTAAAAACTATTCTTAAAAGCTACGATTTTTCACGGTTCAGAAACGGCTGCCAGATATTCGGAATATCGATTCTGCAAGAGGAAATATGTAACATAACTAGGGATCTTAAGCAAAACGGATACAGCGAGAGACTGGTAAAGAAAACAATCGAAAAATATCAAAATAACGAAAAAAAACTCAACTTGAACGAGACTCCACTTGATCAAATATTTATTGCAATTCTATAAGTATATTAAAGGAACTTGGGAAAAGATCTGCGGTATCGCAAATAAGTATAATATTAAAACGGCATTTAAATCCCAAAACACTCTAAAAAGTATTCTTACTAAATCAAGACCGGACAACAATGTTTTAAATTTAAACCAAATTCCCTGTGAATTTGGTGAGGTATACATCGGGGAAACGAAAAGACCACTCGAAGTTAAAGTTAAAAAACACAAAAAACATACGGAACGAGGTGAAACGTCGAACAGAGCAAAACGTAGTGCAACTTTTATGCATCCTTTTACAGTTCAGTTAGAGAGGCCCCGAACTTCCCGCTTTCTTCGTTTCTTCATCTCTAGAGTGTCAAGACTATAAATAATAATAATAATAATAATAATAATAATAATAATAATAATACTTCTTTATTTCAAATTATAATTAAAAAATTAACATAAAATGAAATAACGTCAATAAAATAGCACTGTGGCTACCATTCCTTATCTAAAAAGTCTTTTAGGCTATATGGTTCAGTCTCTATTAACACTTTTTTTAATGTCTTTTTCCACTTTGACACACTATTAATAGACTTCATTGTATTTGGTAAACCATTAAACAGCTTAATACACATATAATAAGGACTTTTTTCTGTAATAGTTAGCCGATGTCGTGGATATATCAAGTTATTTGTCCTCGTATTAGTTATATTTACAGATTCAAACTTATCTCTATTTTTAAACAAAAACATCAGACACTCAAAGATATAAACAGCATATACTGTCAATACATTTAATTTTTTAAATATTCCTCTACAAGAGTCCAAGAAATTCATTTTATTAATTGTTCTTATTACTCTTTTTTGAATAACAAAAACTCTTTGTAGCTCTGAGCTACTTCCCCAAAACAGTATTCCATATCTCAGTACAGATTCAAAGTTTGCATGGTATAGAATGTTTAATGTGTTTAAATTCATGTAGTTCGAAACAACTTTTATCCCATAACCTATACTACTTAGTTTTAGACATAGGCTGTTTATATGACTGCTACATGACAAAAATTCTTCTATAGTTAAACCTAAAAATTTAGTGTTTTCATCTAATGTAATTTTTTTTCCACATAAAGTAATATTTTCAGGTTTTTCTACTTTGGTTTGTTTGGTTCGGAATAAAAGTAGTTTTGTTTTATCATTATTTAACAGTAATTTATTTTGTGAAAACCAGTTACTTGTAATGTTAAAAGCTGATTCTGCATTTTGAACAAGACTTTGTATATTTGATCTGGAAACCAGGAGATTTGTGTCATCAGCATAGTTTGTTAATGTTAAACCACTATTAACATGGGCAATATCATTTAAAAAGATTACAAATAATATAGGTCCAAGAATACTGCATTGACTGATTATTATCGGGAATATTACAATTAAAAAGTGCTGTAGTATTGTTTTGCATTATTTTTGTAATTATATTTAACAAATAAGCGTTAAAATCATTTACTAACTTTTGAGGGTTTTCAGCAAAATTTGTCTCATTATTCTTAAATTTACCATTTATTTCATTATAAATAGCCCACAAACATTTATTTTTATTATCCGATGATTTTACCTTATTTTCAAAATTTTTGGCTTTTTCGTCTCTTATAAGCTGGCCATAATGTTTTTTAGTTTCATTATAAATAGGTTTAAATATGTTATTATTTCTAGATAATATCAGCAATGTATCCAACCTTTGTTTGCAGTTTATAATATTTTCACTCTTTATTAGCTTTGGTTTGTTTTTATATGTCGTTATCCTAAGAAAGCATTGATTAAAAATTCTTATGTATGTAGAAATAAATGTATCCCATTGTAAATTAACATTTTGTTCATTTATCTGGAAAACATTTTCCCAAATCTGCTCCCTTAAAGCTCTCAAAAAGAGACTTTTATTTTCGTCTGTAAAAAATCTTTTATGTATGAAGTTAATCTTAGGTTTATCTATATTAAAAAATAAAAATTGTGCCATATGATCGGAAATATGTGTTTCAACAACATTTGTTTCATATGGGCTTTCTAGATTGGTGAAAATGTTATCCAAACAACTACTAGACAGATGAGTGATTCAGTATTTTGAAAAACTGTTGCCCTTATATTATAAAAATTTAAAAGTGAAAATAAATAATTTTTATGTACATTATCCTTTAGCATTTCGATATTAAAATCTCCCGCAATAAATATTAAGGCGTCATTACTAACTTTAGATAACATATTTTCCAGTTTTTCATAGAACATTTCTTTGTTGACTAGGGGCGGTCTATACACAGATAAAATAATAACTTTTTTACCATTAACTAAACATTCAACAGAGGCACACTCACATTCGTTTTGCACAGACAGACTGTTTATATTTTTAAATACTCTATAGTTTATGGTTTTTTTAACGTACACTGCACTACCACCATGAAGACCTTCTCCTCTGCAAAAACATGAAGCTAATTTAAAATTTTTGATTCCTAGTTTAGATAACTGCTCTTGTGTTTTCCAGTGTTCTGTAATACACAAACAGATGCACTCCTGATTATCCCTAAGGATCTCTTCTATACGGTCAATGCTATTTCCGATCGATTGTACGTTTTGGTGTATTATACAGAGATTATTTTGTGACGGAGATTTTTCATTTAAATTAGAAAAGGCTTGGTTTCTAAGTGATTACTGTAATTTGTACTGTCTCTGTATTTTGCGACTTTTTCCAGAAATGCAGGACATTTGGGATCTCTGGCAGTATGTATGCGATCTTTTAATTTTAAACGTTTGCAATTGGGACAGTCTAATTGTGTGCTTTCAGGACAATGTTTGCCTTCGTGCTTTCCACCACACTTGTGGCAACAAAATTCTCCTTTGCAGTACTTTGCTATATGACCAAATAAACAACATTTATAGCACATGGCAATATTATAATATTCCTGCATATACACTTTGGTCAAGTCAAAAGTCACATTTTCAGTTTTCATAAGCCATTTAAAAATGAGGCTATTAGTTTGAAATATCCAATTTTCCCTGCGATTATTTCTGCACTCTTTTTTTTGTTATAAATTTATTTTTTTTGCTGCAATCATCACCAAAGTTTTTCTGTATATCTGGGTTTTCCTCCATTAAAGTTTGCAAAAATTCTTCGGTTGTGTACCCCTTTTCAATGCCAGTAAACATTATCATATGATCCGTATTTTGTAGCTCTTTGATTTCAAAATCCTTTTTTGATTTAAGTGCATCCGTTAGTTTTGTTTGTTGCTCTACGTTCTGACACTCTACGAGGACTCCACCTCCTTGTAGTGTTTTTATATTTTTAAATGTTCGGGAAATGTTACTATTACCATTAAGATGTTGTTTAATTTCCTTAAGAACTTTCCTTAAATCATTTTCATTGGTTATTCTTACTATGGTTTCAAGTTTTCTTATTTGTGGTGGTGTTGTCCAATTTTCATTACTCGTATTTGTTGTTTCCGCTTTATTCTGCCTTACCATACTGCTGTATGTTTTTACTGGTGGTACTGTATTGTTTTTAGGTGTGTCTATACAACCTTCTTTAACGCTATCCAATAAAGTAGTTTTGGCAGTAACTTCACTTGTAGTAACGTTTTTGTTTGTGAATTTAACAGCCAATTCCAAATTTTGCTTTTCAACTTGTCCAATTCGGTAGGCGAGTTTTGTAACCATTTTGTGTAGAATAAAAGCTGCATCTCGCAACTTTTTTTTGTCCATGTTATTTTCCTCTGAAAAGTCATGTATAATTTCCAGATAATTTATTGCAACTTCCAATAGATCTGATGTGGGCTGTTGCGTCAGATCGACAATTAGGTCCATATTATTAGTATTAGAATTTTCCATAAATTCCTCTACATCCTTGTTTTGTTCCTTACGGATTTTTTCTCGGCTTGGGTTTTCGGGCTTAGCTCAGATCTATTTCTCTTAAATGTGCCGGCAACATCATTTTCTTTGCGTACCATTAATTTCTCTGGTGGAGGTGTTCTCTAAATGGAACGAGTAGGCAAAAAGACTTCTTCTTGTTGATTTTTCTCATTAAAATTATTTTCATCCGTATACAGCTGAAATGTATTTGTTCCTCCCTGTATATCATGTTCTTTGGGTTCAATACACCGTTTATTATTTTCAGTGTTTACATCCTTTTTTTGTAGTCTATGTTTATCGAGATAAGTTTTCATATCTTCACTTTTTTTGTCCGCATCGGCACCGATAATTTTAAATATTTCTTGTTTTGATAAGGACTCTACTGAATAATGTCTATTAAAAATATGTTTTTTTTTGCTTATTTTCCACACTACCACGTCCGTCACTTTCGCAACTCACATTAGAATTTTTTCTTTTGAAATTTAAACTTCGATTTTCTACTTTTAAATATAAAAATAAACACAGAGCGAATAAACACGTCCGACCGCTTTAGTGGTTAAACTGATACTAGAACTGCTGTCTGCAGAAGTTTTTCCTTCTTCCCCCAATCTACAAATATTTAAGTACCATGTGAACAAACTCCCTCTCACCACACTTAAGACACTCACGTTTCGTTAGTACTTAAGCATCAGCTTTAGTGGACCGTCCAAAAAAAAAAAAAAATGAGGAAAATAGACAATATAATGGTTAATTAATAAAAACGTCCTATACTTTTAATACTAGTCGGTAAATGAATAAACATGTTTTTGAGTCATAAATTAAAGATTTTTTTATTAAAGTAGAACATGGATTTAAAAGATAAAGTTGAGAATTTTGTCTAGTATTGTGCGAAGAATGATTAGTATTATTAAACCCATATTTTTTGTATATTAACGATACTGTTTCTAAAAAATAAATAGAAGTAAGTGTTAAAAGTCTTTTGGATATAAATAATGATTTACATGAATCTTTGGACTTAGCTTTTCAAATATATTGAACTGCTCTCTTTTGCAAGAAAACACTGAATATAATAGATACTGATAAGAATTTCTCCCAAAAAAATACAAAAGAATAAAATTGGCGTTTGTGTGCAATAGTAAAACACAAGGAACAAAATATTTGTTTGCAATAAAATGTGTTAAAGTTTTTTAGAAATAATCATTTTAGTTATCAAATTGGAATTAGTAGATCTTCTTTTTCTTTAAAACACTAATTATTATTTTTAGATCTCATAATAATTCTGAAAGCTTTGAAACTCCTAAACGAATCCACAAACTGTCTGAAATGAGCGATGGTGGATCAACTGACAGTTCCTGTTGTGATTTTCCTGATGAAATGGATATATTACAGGAAATGTTTCCTTCAGTTTGTACTATTGAGGTCAGTACAAGCTAGTAAGAATTTTAAGCATGTAAATTAGGGTAACATTTATCGGTCTACTATACAGTACTATGTTTCTTCTAAAACTGCAACTACATTGTCAGAGAATTTCAAATAGAAATGAAGAAACTGCAGCAAAAGTGGCATGTTGCAACCTTTTTATGAGATTGGATAAGTTATTTAACTATCTCTGGGCACAGTCAATTCAGAAAAACATAAGAACATCATTGAGGGCCAGTTTTACAATAGGATTTTTCTTTTTTAATAATAATAATAATAATAATAATCTTTATTTCAAATTATGATACATATAACATATAACACAAAATGAAATGACGTCAAACAATGGGTTTACAGAGGCCTAAAGACTTACAAATTCTGACAGTACTCTCTTAAGCTATAAGGTTCTAAATCTATTAACATTTTTTTATTCTCTCAGGTAAAGCATTGAACAATTTTATACACATATATTGGGGTCATTTCTCAGTAAGTGTCAGCCTGTGTGTTGGATACCTAAGGTCTGACATTCTTGTGTCATATTTATGGTTAGCTGCTTGGTTAAAAGCATCTTTGTTCTTAAAAAGAAACATTAAGCACTCATAAATATAGACAGCAAAAACAGTTCTACAACTTTGCAAATAGCCCATTTTTTTAATTATCCTCACTAATCTTTTCTGAATAACAAAAACACTCTGAACCATACTGTCCTTTCCACAGAAGATAATACCATATTTTAGAACTGATTCAAAATTAGCAAAATATAATATCCTGAGAGTATTATTATTTATATATTTGCCCACGATTCGAATCCCATAAGAAATTGAGTTTAACCTTTTGCTTAAATTATTTATATGACATTCCCTGTCTAAATGTTCATTTATATACACTCCTAAAAATTTTGCATTTTCCGAAATTTCAACAGGCTTGTCTAATTTTGAGTCTAATGTCATGGGCGATGGTTTGCAAACATTGGATTGTTTTGTTCTAAAAAGTAATATATTTGTTTTGTCCTTATTTTAAATTAACTTATTTTTAGCAAACCATTCTGTAGCTAGATCAAAATATTCTTTAGCTTTTAAAACTAGATCTTGCAAATTTTTATTGCTAATAATTAAATTTGTATCATCTGCATAAGTTACCAGATGTTGACATGAGGAGTTTATTAAAAGAATTCAAATCGTTGACAAATATTATATATAATATGGGACCCAATATGCTACCCTGTGCTATTCCTACACTATTTGATAATTCTTTGGATTTACAACTTTTCCCTTTTTTAGTTAAGCTTACTACCTGTCTCCTGTCATTTAAATATGTTGTTAGCCATTTTTTTGCATTTCCTCTTATACCATACATTTCTAATTTTCGAACTAGAAGTCCTCGGTCCAGACAATCATAGGCTTTAGATAAGTCCAATAACATTCCCAGTATTAATTCACCATTTTCAAGTTGTTGTACAATAAATTGCATAAAATCGAATATTGCGGTATGTGTTGATTTGTCATCAGTAAAACCATGCTGACAAGTACTAAACAAACAACATTCTTTTAAAAAATTAACCAGTCTTTTACTTATGGCTAGCTCAAAAATCTTAGAAAAAACTGATAATAAACTAATTGGCCTATAATTATCTAGTTCTCCAGGGTCACCTTTTTTATAAACTGGTTTAATAAGTGCAATTTTCAAATTTTCAGGAAATACTCCAAGGCTAAAAGAATTATTTATTATATAAAATAGAACCTTTTGCAACCCTTTAACTTCTATACTTACCCGCCTCAAATACTCGTAGGTATTTCATCGATACCACTACTATATTTATTCTTTAATTTTTGTGCTATTTCCTTAATTTCGTTTGGCGTCACCGGATATAAAAACATGGATTTTTTATTTTTTTAATAGAGCACTCGAAAGGAAAATTTACTAAATTATTTAAAAGGTTGGTTAAGTAAGGTTTTGAATGACTTCAATAGACGTCAAAGGTGTCAGAATGTTTTATCACTCTGTAATTGTCTGTGTAAAAGCCTAAAAATGTGTAGTAAAAATTACAGATTCCAGTTCAAATGTTATTCCCGAGGCTTTTTTTCTTTATAAGAGTGATGATCCACCCCAGGTTTAATTTTAAAGCTTCCAGTAATGTGTCTGCTAGGCGTTTCTTAAGGAATATAAGTGCAGTTTGAATACTAAAATATGTTCATTGTAATAAAAAGTATTTTGTCCTTAGAAATATATTAACAAAAAAGCAAAACATTCTAAAGAGAAAATGCCCGGTTTGTTAGGTCTTGTTTCTATTGGTAATATTCATGTTTAGAAAAAACCAAACTTTGAATTTACCTTGCTTGTTGGCATAAAAATTCTAAGAAAATAAAATTAGCCTTTTTTTACTACATAATCTGTCGGTACGTCAAGCTTGTCGGCGTTACTTTTGAGAATAATCTCAACTGGCACAAACACATTTTATCCATAGCTTCGGCAGCTTCAAAAAAGATTGGATTTCTCTTCCGAGCCAGAAAATATTTCTCTTCTTCCAATCTGTACACTCTGTATGTATCCCAAATCAGACCCTCTTTAGAATATTGTTCTCATGTCTGGGGAATGGCGTCCCTACAACACTTAGCATTCTGGACTCCATTCAAAGAAGAGCCGTTCGTCTTATTAATGATCCAACGCTCACAGAGGGGCTTCCTCTTCTTGCCCACCGTCGAGCTTTAAATTATTTAAAAGGTTGGTTAAGTAAGGTTTGAATGACTTCAAGTTTACACCTGTATTTCTGGGTCAGAAAGCTAAAATGTGTAGAAATTTTATGATTCCAGTTTAAAGTTAGTTCCGAGGCTTTTCTTAAGAGTGATGTCCCAGGTTTAATTTTAAAGTTCCAGTTCATCAGGCGTTTCTAGGAATATAAGTGCAGTTTGAATACTAAAATATGTTCATTGTAACTAAAGTTTTTGTCCTTAAAATATATTAACAAAACAAAACATTCTAAAAGTCCCGTTTGTTAGGTCTTGTTTCTATTGAATTTCATGCTAGAAACCAAACCTTTAGAATTCTACGTGCTTAGTTTAGGCATAAACTTCTAAGAAAGTCAAAATTACTTTTATACATAATCTTGTACGTCAGCAGATTGTTTTAAATAAAGTTGGGTAATTGTCTCGCAAGTTGCCTCCACTTCGATTTTGACCAAATTTGGTATACGGGTTTTTTTTGGGGCACGAATCTGAAAAAATTGGCAACGTTTCGTTTTCAAGATATTCATCATCAAACTTGAAAATCAAACTAACCTCATTTTCACTATATTCCCCCTCTTTTTGCACACAATTTATGATTTTTACAGTAAATTGGCACATAATATTTTATAAACACCTTGTAAAAACCATATTTTATGTTTGTTTTACATCTCTTTTCCTTTAAATTGCAAAGCTTCACTTTCAAACGGGGCGGCCATGTTTGCTGAATAATTCCCTAGTGATTACATGGTTGCGGCGATTGAAAGTGAAGGTTGCAATTAAATGGTAAAAGGATATAAAATAAACATAAAAACAGGTTTTTAAAAAATGTTTATAAAATATTGTGTTCCAATTTAGTGTAAAAATCAAGAATTCTGCTCAAAAAGAAGGAGGAATAGTGTAAGTCTGGTTAGTTTGATTTTCAACTTTGATAATGAATATCTCGAAAACGAAACGTTGTCGAATTTTTTTCAGAGTCGTGATCAGCGCCCCAACATAACCCAATATATGAAATTTGGTCAAAATTGGAGTACTAAGACTCGGAGTACTCTAGAGACTAACCACAACTTTTGAGACAATTACCTAAAGTTGTTTTGATAGTACCTAGCCGAAGAACTGGTAACGCAGGTTTCATGAAGTGTTTGATGCACCTTAAAATTTTGTGTAATAGTATCTACTGGATTCGTGGCTACATGACTCGGTGGATTCAAACACAACATCAGTCATACTGGAACCACATTCCAAGGCAAAATCACAGTAAATCAATGTTGGACTCACCATCGAAAGCATTGACAAGTGAATTACTAAAACTAAATAGGAATCAGATTAGAATAGTGACAGGAGTAATAACCGGACATTGCACCCTAAGAAAACATATGCACACTATGGGCATCTATAGAGAAGAACCCATTTGCAGACTATGTGACGAAGAGGAAGAGACAGCCTCTCACATCATATATGAGTGCCCTGCACTTACATACTGGAGAACAAATCAAAACCTCATGGTGGACACTAACCACCAGGAGGCTGGAGACCAGAAAAGAACAGTAAAAGGGCTACTACACCTGTCTAAGGTGTCAAACCTTTTTAACTGAAACAAATACACAAGAGATACAACAAGCCCTGTAGGCTGCAGTGTCGAGGCGGACAGAACCTCAACTTGTGTATTTATTTTATCAATCAATCAATCAATCAAGTATCTACTGGATAGATAAGCAGGTAAACATGTGTTGACCTGACCTACATTGTGGCACCAGGTACTGCGCATAGGGTAAAGGTGTAAAACAATGGCCCAAAAAAGTGTTTGATTCAGAGGCCAACAAACATAAATCTAAAGTTCAAGTAATTAAGAATACAAAAATAAATGAGGCAGACACTTTTAGGGTGTTAACATTTAATAAAACCACCCCCAAGTTTTATTTTTTCAAATACAAAATGAAGTGTTTGATTCACGCTGACATTTTAACGGCGTCTTAATATCATACAATAAAATATAATTACATAAAGTCAGACACTTTTGTTGGGGTTTAATTATTGAAAAACACAAAAATAAAGTATTCTTTTAATAGAGAGAGAGAGATAGGCAGCGCGTAGTCGTATGCGTGAGTAAGAGCACCGATCACCGCATAGCCACGATCTCTATCTGCGTGTAGTGGAGTAAAATTTGGAAGGTAAGTCGCTTAGTTATCGAGAAAAAAAACCGACGGAGAACCAAACCAGACTAATTGTAAGTGGAATTCTTTATTAAATTAATCGTGTACACGAAATCACTTTCTACGACATTTTTTAGTGGTCTAGAACTTTTTTATTTCGGAAAAACCCAAAAAAATCATTTTTCAATGAAACACATTTTTTAAAATCTTCACGGCTGTATCTTATAATAATAATTATGCTATTAAGTTAATTTTTTTATAGATTAAAGTAGACACAATAGCGCTTCGAACAACGTCCCAGGTGCAGTTGTTTTTTTTTTGTTTCATTTTTTAAATAGTAGGAAACTAAAAATTGTTATTTTTAGTAGGTAATTGAGAAAAAAGTTTATTAATAAAAATTTATATATACATGCTGCGTACAATTGAGCAATTGAGAGCAAATTACTTTTTTCACTAAAGAGAAAAGTACTTTTCTCACTGTTTGTGGATTTTCCTCATTGCATGAGAAATATTTTATTTTAAAAGCTAGTAACCAGTGAGAAAAATGTTACTTTTAGTGCCCGTAAAAAAAGTAATTTAACAATTTTACACATTCATTAAAGAAATCACAAAAAACATGAAATGGTAACTAAAAAATGTATAGCAGGTAAGCTGTACAAGAACACATGTCCAACAGGCAATGAGAACGCAGGAAAAGACCGTGGCTATGCGGTGATCGGTGCTCTTACTCATGCCTACGACTACGCGCTGCCTATCTCTCTCTCTCTATTAAAAGCATAATTTATTTTTGTGTTTTTCAATAATTAAACCCCAACAAAAGTGTCTGACTTTTTGTAATTATATTTTATTGTATGATATTAAGACGCTGTTAAAATGTCAGCGTGAATCAAACACTTCATTTTGTATTTTAAAAAATACAACTCGGGGTGGTTTTATTAAATGTTAACCCCCTCAAAAGTGTCTGCCTTATTTATTTTTGTATTTTTAATTACTTTAACTTTCGATTTATGTTTGTTGGCCTTTGAATCAAACACTTTTTGGGCCATTTTTTTTACACACAAGGTAGGTCAGGCCAACACATGTTTACCTGCTTATCTATCCAGTAGATACTATTACACAAAATTTTAAGGTGCATCAAACACTTCATGAAACCTGCGTTACCAGCTCTCGGGCTAACCCTAAAAGCATGCGACATGTAGCCCAGGCTGGGCGCAAATTAAAACACAGTAGGGCAGCACTCTTACGGCCTAGTGATGATCGCGTTGTTAAATTTAACAATGGACTTAGCAATTGTTAAAAGTTAACAACGGTTTAGAATGTTTAACAAAATGTCAGATTTTGACAGGTTGCCTACTAAAATCATTGAATAACACTGACAATGACGTTTTGTTAAACATTCTAAACCGTTGTTAACTTTTAACAATTGCTAAGTCCATTGCTAAATTTAACAACGTTATCATCACTCGGCCGTTAGTAAAATATACAAATTAAAAAACCTTGTTTCACTTGTGTGCTAAATTTTATTCTGAAAAACAGATCAACACACATAAATTACAAATCTTAATGAGCAGAGGAATATTAATTAGTATTTCTTTCTGGCAGTGCATGCTCCATTTTTTTCTGCAGAAAGTTTCAAATTTTTTTCTTAAAAAAGGTCTTGTATTACGGCCCAACTAATTTTTTCTTTAAGCTTCGCCTCACACGTGCGAATTTCCTTCTCAAATAAAGAACAACATTCCCTTCTCATTTTGCGCTTTCCAATTTAAATAAATCCTAATGTAAAGTGTTTTTATTATTCATTAAAATCGTGTTATTTCTTAGGTGAAACACTGTTTGGCTATTGCTGCCGGTGATATTGAACGAGCCACTCAAATACTCATCGATCGCCAAGAAAACGGTCAATGCCTTAGCCAGAATAATACATTGACTATTCAGGTTGCTAAGCAAACTATCGACGATGCAGAATTGAAAAGCCGAATTATCGAGAGGTATTCTTATGTCGACAAGGATGCTTTAAATAAGGTTAGTATTAGAGATTAAATCTAATATAATTATTGCAATAAAATGTTTTTTTTTTAAATGTTTATTTTAAATAAATATAGTAAAAATATTGTCGAAAAAGTTCTGTCGTTTGATAAGAAAAAACACAATGAACAGGTTAAAAATACATTTTAATATTTAATATATGATCCCTTAACTTTACTGGTTTTAGTGATTTTTTAATTTAAGGATTTTATTTCTAAAATTCCGAAATACTGTTGAAATACTATTCCACCGTTGCTATTACCCCTTCGTTCGATGAAAATCATGTCCCCCGCATGAATTTTTTTATATGTGAAAATAGCCAAAAGTCAGAAGGAGCTAAATCTAGCGAATTAATAAGATGGTTGTTGCAACAATTCCTACTTTAATTTACTGATTTTCCGGATGGTTATTTTGAACTCTGTGAGAGAGTGCGCTGTTTTGATGATTATTTTTATACCAATTTTTACATCCAGCTGGTTGAAAAGACTACAAAAATAATATGAGTTTATTATTTTACCAGTTTAAAAGTAATTCAAGGACAGTGCATCCCAAAAAACTGATAATAACATTTTTTGACCGATTTCTGGTCTTTAACTCTGGAGCCGAAGTATTGGGTTCACACCACTATTTAGCTTCTTGTTTTTATTCAGGATTATGGTGGTAGACCCAATTGTCATATGTACATAGTAAAAAAACGGTGTAAAATTTTGTTTATCTTTTTTAAAACGCTCTAAATGTTGCTGAGAAAGTAGCATTTGAGTGTGTTTTTGTTCCTTGTTAGAGACTACGACACCCATTATATACATAGCTCTCTGAAATCCAAACCTTCATTCAACATAATATTTCTTACACTGCCTAATAAAATCCCTAGGACTTCTGCGAGATCTCTCTCGGTTAACGAGGACTTTTTAAAACCATATTTTGTATTTTTGCTATAATTTCTGGTGTTGATACACTTTGGACGTTGATCGTCTTCAAGACTTATGCGACCATGTTTTAATTCAGCAACCCATCTTTCTACTGTTCTTATTAAAGAAGAAGAGTCTTCATATATTTTTAACAATCGTTCATGCATTTGTTTTAGTGCTACATCTTACGGAAATAAGTTTTTTTGTCACTTTCCAATGTTAAATTTTTTCCATTGTTAAAAAATACTGTGGCACGTTAACTCTGAAGGGCTTTAAATATACGAATGACAGATCTTTATAAAACTTCACACTTGTTCATAAAAAAGTGCTACCATATAAAAAAAAATAAACGACGAATCTTATAGCGCCGACAGATCAAACGACAGAACTTAAGTGGGGCGTAACTATATATTTGGAAATATACCCGGAAATATATCAGGAAACTTTGGAAATATTGGAAATATAGTATATAGTAGCTCGAGTGATTTTGAGGAAAAGTTAACTTTCCGAAGTATTCAAAACTAGGCAAAAAACATCTGGCTCAAAATCTAAGTACGAATGGTATTCAGTAAGAAAATTTCGCGAATGAAACAAAGTTAAAAGCAAAATAATAATTAATCAACAATATAAAATACAGTCTCTACTAAGGTAACAATGGACAATACGATTGATAGAGCCGTAAACTTACCGATTTTTTTTAGCCAGTAACTTTCCCTTTTATTCGATAGCAAATTTCAAGTTTTGACATTTCAAATGGGGTTATTTACACATGATTGGAATTTTCATCCAAAATTTAAAACAAAAAAAAACAATATAAATAAAAATACAAAGAAAACAGTGAAATTTCTAAAAAAGTAATTACACACGACCACGAGACACAAGTTGTGCAACTTGATCAAGAGGCATATCTTCATTGATATCTATCATCCACACCTTGAATATTGTATTCAGCATTCATGAGAGTGCAATTAAATTTCTTCTAAAGCAAGCAATAGCCAAGAAGCTATAATCGGGGAATCTCCGGGATCAAAATTTTATTATTCGTAATCGTAATAATATATGTACTTTTTGGGAAATTAAACATTAACAGTGGATATATTTCCATTGCCATGGAAATATATCCACTGGAAATATTTTCATTTACAACACTAATTATTAGTATTATATTTTTATTGAAGCATGCATACAAACACATTATGCTGAGTTGCAGCAAATCCATTTTTTAATAGTATTGATTACACATATTATAACTTAGGAATATCGGCCAGTAGCTCCGAAGGTAGAACCAAAAAAGTTGGTGCGCTACCGCGACAACAAAATCGTCAGCTTGAAGGGCGAGCGCTACACCGAAGTCAAGAAGGGCGATGACGTAGAAGACATTTCCCTAAAGAAAAATAAGAAAGGTCAAGCGCACTCCCCGTAACCAAATGGTAACCTGGGCGCATGCCATCACTCGGATTTGTACTTTTTTAATTTTACCTCCTCTAACTTATTTTATTTCGTTGTTGTGTTAGTGCTCGTATTTCCTCGAAGTTATATTTTGATTGCGTTCGTTTGTTTGTTAATTTTTGTATCTCTTAAGTTTAAAGCGTTCACAGTTAAGTTTAATAAAGAATACTCTGCGTTTAAGAAAAAGATGGCGCCGATGCTTCGGAGATGGAAATCTCGTTCTTATTTAGAATTTTTGTTCGACACAAAAATATTCGTAGATAGTCGCGTAAATGTAATGCACTTTCGTAGATCTGCACTAGTGTTACGTAGAAAATATATGGTATTTAACTAGCTATAAGGAGCAAGTGTTAGACAGGGTCAGGTGTAATGGGCAAAAAAAAAAATATTTATATGTTTGAGTTGTGTTTTCACATCTAATGTGATTGGCAATCAATAAGTCACGTTACTAAAGGACCCCGCACGAATCAAATGGAATTTGGATTTCTGTTAAATTACCTGAAATTTTGGAAGACAGTAGTTCAAAGTGTGCTGAACAAAGTCCCCATGGGCTCAAACGATTTCTATGAATAGTTTTTCGCGCTACGCTCTAGTAAATCCTCTGATGTGACATATAGAAAAAACGTGACTAAAGGATCTTCAAAGGGGTACACATTAGGGTGTCCCGTAATATATTTTTTTCAAATTTCGCTACACAAGACCCCTGTTGCGTTATAAGTTGTAGGTTACCATAAAAATAATAAAAAAAGATAAAAAAATATCTTGAGAGCACCTCCGGGGGGCACTACCGGCATTCTTATTTTTCTAAAAGTCAGTTTCCAAAAGTTTAATTCCCATCTTTAAGGACCGGTAGAGGCCTCAAGATGACAAATATTTAATTAAATTTAATGATAATCGTAATCTCTGTATCAAAACGCAACTTTTGATACCACGTAGCCGTAGCTCAAAAAAAATCCTTATACTCGGACGGGACAGCCTAGTACACATGCACTTGTGAGATATTGAAATCAAATTTAGGCATTTAGGAAGTTTGCTGCTTAGTTAAGCAATATTTCCAAATTCATTATTATACAGGGTGATTCACGTTGAGTGTCCTATTAAAAGATTTGGAGAACCAAAAAAAGAACTTTTTGAAAGTTGGCACACGGCTATAACAGGTGATAAGCTACATTTTTAAAATATTTTGGCAAGTGCAGCGTTTCCAGATCTAACCGAAACCAATGGTAACATTGTTATTTTAAATAGAACACCCTATTTTTTATTGGATATTTAGATTTTACACAAAATTCTAAGTAATTTTTGTTAACATCTTTCTATACCTATATTTTACCGCTTTTGAGAAAATAATTAATCACTATTTTTTTTAAGGAACATCATCATTTCAAAAAGGTTTAATATCTACGGGTGGATCCTAAAATTTTTGTTGTGGGTTAGAAAATGCATTTATTTAAAAGATTTACATGCATTTATAGCAATATATCTACAGGGTGTCCCAAAAAAATTGCGTTTTTACGGATATTAAATAATGATTAAAACTGTATTTTTTAAATACAACATACTCGGCCGAGTGATGATCGCGTTGTTAAATTTAGCAATGGACTTAGCAATTTTAAAAGTTAACAACGGTTTAGAATATTTAACAAAACGTCATTGTCAGTGTTATTCAATGATTTTAGTAGGCAACCTGTAAAAATCTGACATTTTGTTAAACATTCTAAACCGCTGTTAACTTAGCAATTGTTAAAAGTTAACAACGGTTTAGAATGTTTAACAAAATGTCAGATTTTGACAGATTACCTACTAAAATCATTAAATAACACCGACAATGACGTTTTGTTAAACATTCTAAACCGTTGTTAACTTTTAACAATTGCTAAGTCCATCGCTAAATTTAACAACGCGATCATTACTCGGCCGACTGTCTTTTATTTTATTTTTAAATGGACCAATAGTTTACCTACCAAATGTCTATACATGTTTCTATACCCATCTGCCACCGTCTTTTAAATACAAACGAATTTTAATTTTTTCCCTGTTTTTAAATACCATCCACAGTAAATCACCGGCTTAATTTACAATTTTCCTGGAAGTTTTTATTTTATATTGTCCTGACAACTATTTGACATATAAGTTAAAAATTATATATTTTGTTTAATTAATAAGGATTAAATGCTTAAAAAAATAAAATTCCCTTGTATTTAAAAAATGGTGGCAGGTGGGTATAGAAACATGTGTAAATATTTGTATGTAAATTATTGGTCTATTCGAAAATGGGATAAGATACAATATGTTGTATTTAAAAAAAAGAGTTTTAATCATTATTAAATATCGGTAAAAGTGCAAATTTTTTGGGACACCCTGTAGGATATATTGCTTTAATGCATGTAGATCTTTTAAATAAATGCATTGTCTAACCCAAAAACAAATAGGGTCCAGCTCGGTTAGGCACGTAAATATTAAACCTTTTTGACATGATGATATTCCTTAAAAAATAGTGATTAATTATTTTCTCAAAAGCGGTAAAATATAGGTATAGGAAGATGTTAACGAAAATTACTTAGAATTTTGTGTAGAATCCGAATATGCAATAAAAAATAGGGTGGTATTTAAAATTACAATGTTGCCATTGGTTTCGGTTACATCTGGCAACGCTGCACTTGCCAAAATATTTTTTAAATGTAGCTTATCACCTGTTATGGCCGCATGCCAACTTTCAAAAAGTTCTTTTTTTTTTGGTTCTCCAGAACTTTTAATAGGACACGCAACGTGAATCACCCTGTATAATAATGAATTGGGAAATATTGCTTAACTAATCAGCAAACTTCCTAATGCCTAAATTCGATTTCAATATCTCACAAGTGCGTGTGTACTCCCTCTGTAGATCCTTTAGTCACGTTTTTTCTATATGTAACATCAGAGGATTTACTAGAGCGTAGCGCGAAAACTATCCATAGAAATCATTCGAGCCCATGGAGACTTTTGTTCAGCATACTTTAAACTACTTTCCCCCAAAATTTCATTTAATTTGACAGAAATCCAATTTCCATTTGATTTGTGTGGGGTCCTTTAATAAATCTTTGTCATAGAAAAAAAAAGTTATCCACTTAAGAATGACCTACTGGAGTTTAAATATATGTCACAGCCCTACTTCACTTGTAGGGCTGTGTATATGTTCTATATTGTAGCGAATGCATGTATCAAAAATCTTTTTGGGTACTCGCTAAAGTTAGGGTATAAATTCTCTGAACAGAATCAATTGACTTATGAACTTGCATATTGCCTAAAACTAAATTTTAAAAATTCCTTAACAATAAATGACCTCTTAACGTTTCGATGCTAAGTCTGCGACCATTGGTGATTAGGATATTTTTTTTTCAACTAAAAAATATTGAAATAACAAAATTAAAATTATTTTAAGTTTTATATAGAAATTTAAGATATTTTGAGCTTCTAGAACATCTTAAATTTGTATATCCAAATTAAAGTAATTGTGATTTCAGTTTTTTTTAGATTAGTTTTATCTTGAAAACATTGGTAGAGTTACCAATGGAAAGCTGATAGATTCTCTGAATGTTAAAGCGTTTTTATTGATTTTTTCTCTATTTTGTTTCAGCCCATCTGCAAGTTTATAAATAGAGTACTCACAAAGGTTTTTCGTTACCAGAGTTTATTAGAAAAATAAATTTTGCTTTTCTAAAACATTAAATTAAATTTATAACTAATTATACCAATTTTTGGTACAATTCGATAGAGACAAAAATAGTTGATATAATAAATATTTTTAGTTTTATATGAACTAAATTCAATTTATGAAATTATATTGGTCCAACTAACCAAAAAATGTACATGGTGACCCAAAAGGACTGAAGATGATCATATTTGTAGCTTTCGTCATATTTAAAAAAATATGAAGCAGCCATATTGTGTATTTATTTCCATAGAAACTGAGATAATGCTTAAGAAAATTATTTGTAAGTATTGAAAGATAAAAGAATGAATTTAATTCATATGAGAAATTTGCGATTTAAATTAGAAAATAGATAATTTACAGAATTGATTCGTAGTAATGTAACTTATCTGTTTTCCGGGGTTCTCGGATAAGTGTAGATGTTGTTACAGAAAAGTTTATCTCATACGTTAACCAGCGATAATCTAACATTGAAACTTCGTCGAATACCTGCCAGTTTTGTATTAAGTTTGATATGCTTGCAGTGCAGCATTATATCTTTTCTTGTTTGACTACGCGAGTTTACAAAAGTGGTGCCAGTATTTTTAATGCTTAGATTATGCGTTAGTATAAAGTCGTAAAGTGATTACCTCTTACGTTAATGTCCTTACTGCCCCAGCTGATATGGTGTGAGTTTGAGTCACATCCCATAATAAGCTCAAAACTGTGTTTGCAGCAGAATTTAACCAGACCCATTTCTTTCCCAGGTGGTGGTGTCACTGCGTCTGAGAAGAGGTATATTAAAGCTAGGACGATAGATATATTTTGGCCATTCGTTATATATTCCTTCTTGATTGCAGTGACATCTGAGGTGGAAATATGTACAAGCGGATGACCTCGAAATAATCTAGGGATGTACATAGCTGTCCTAGGTTGACTGTTGGTTGGAAAGTTAAAGATTTTACCCATAAATTTACTTAAGCCTAATATTTTGGTTTAATTTTTTCAGGGTTCCTGGATTAGCCACTGTATATTGCAGCCCATCAAAGCGTTGGCACAAAGTTGCCGTTGCTGCCCTGCTGTGCTGCAAGTTACACTGTATAATTCTTACCTGTTTATTTACTGCTGCCTTCTTAGCCACGCCGATGCAGGTAGCAGTTGTTTTGATTTTGCATTGGTGGAGGAAGCGTTGTTTCGCTGGAGGCCGATGTGAACGACCTACAGTCTAAATCACCCTAAGTTGGTGTGTCGACGATTCTCATAGAGCCGCTATCGTGCGCCACAGATTGTGTTCGTCGTCGAGTACCATCTCCTCAGCGGTCGTTGGTGCGGCCGTGTCGGCAGTGGTAGCATTTTCGACCTGCACTTCTGCAGAGGCCTCGACGCCCACAGCTGCCCTCGCCGCCGCTTTAGATATGACTCTCAAGGTCAAAGAGGAGAACGCGTAGCTCACTCTCATCAACTTTTTCGAGCGACATCATATCATCGTCTCCTATTTCGAAGACGAAGAGATGTCCCTTAGGTGTCGTCTTTTCCTTATGGATATTTTCAGGTCAGGATTTTGACCTTCAAGTCAACGTAAGATCGTCTCCTTACCATCGTTGTCCTCAGCAGGTTCTCCCGGTATCCAAAGAGAAGTCTTTGTAAGCTTGGGGAGTTCGTTTATTCCCACAACTTCAAGTGAAGCATTGCTGCGGGGTGCGTGCTTTAGCCATGTTAGAGCTAGATCATCATCACATACAATTCTAATGATCTCCCCAGAGTAGGTCCACGTGAGAAATGTGAAAGGTTTTAATTTAAGAGGCGGACACTATATTTTTGTCCAGCTCTCCCCTGAACATTTTCTTGACAAACTGGGTGCCGCCCGGTACGCAGAGTTCGCATAATAAAGATTAAGCTTTCTCTAAATCATGCAGATTTCGGCTTATGCTGTTCTACCCCGCATCCTACTTATGACCGTCATTAACCAAGTCCTTATAAAAAGACCTAGCCACTCTCTTATCCGCCACCCGGAGCCGCGTCAGGCAGGTGCTCAATCCCCGCAGAAGTGAAGACTGCGGTGCCGGATATTCTATTTTTTTTAGACTTTAAGACTCTTACTCATAGTCGAGTAAATGAATGGACAAAGCTGTAAATAAATCTGTACAGTTTTCCTTTGTGGCCAATTCTTAGGTCTTCGGGAATGCTTTCGAGCGAAAAAAAGTTTATCAACATTAGCAGGTGGAAAAGGGCTGAAAATGGCCCCTCAAGGCCCGAAAAATGGATTTCCCGCTAATATCTGCCAAAATATGAGAATTTGATAATTTTTGTTTACACAAAAAATGAAGATCGCCTTGGAATGTACAAAAATGGTCCTTATAATTTTTTTCGATAGTTTTCGAGATAACGGGACCCAAAAGTCCCCTCATTTCAGTTGCTGCTCTTCCGCTAGAATGCTGCTATCTTCATCAATTCACTTATAAGCGGGCGAACGAATTGTTTCATTACTCGGGCAATAATGTACATTTTTTAATTATTTAAAGTTCATCGAAATGAGAAAACCCGTACATATGAGTTTGGGTCCATTCTGATTTTTCTAGAATATTAAAAAAAGCAGTCAAAGTTTTTTCCACATTATTTTGAAAGTATTTCATTTATTTATTGATATTTTTTGAAAAAAATGGTTTGTTATTAACATTTCTTTGTTATAATGAGACCTTAGCAAGTGTTCAAATCCCAGAAAATTTCCTTTACCATCTTTCTTGCGTTTTGATACAAAATTGTTTTGCCCATCTGCATTTTTTAGTAAGAAACTACTACTACTACCACATCTATCCAGTGTGGAATGTTATGGATTTTTTGACGGCCGTTTTTGCGAAAAATATTGGTGTTGCGAAAAAAATGGTAAGGACCATTTTTGTAGATTTCTAGATGATCTTCATTTTTTACCTGAACAAAAATTCTCTTATTCGCATAATTTGGCAGATATTCGCGGGAAACTTATTTTTGGGACTTTGGGGGAATTTTCAGCGGGTTCCCACGTCGGAATCGTGATAAACTTTTTTTCGCTCGAAAGCATCCGCGAAGACCTAAGAATTGCGCCACAGATGAAAAATGTACATATTTATTTACAGCTTTGGGTACTTTCAGGTCTTCAGTTACTGTGCTATCATAGCTGCAGGGACTGATAAGATGTGACAGTCATCACCCTTTTTTTACACGCTGTATTAAAGAACTTTGGACAATGTTTTTTTAAAGCTTCAACTATTGACTAAAAAAGTTACTTTCTGTACACGTTTAGTCCCCCCCAAGTTCTGTCTGGTTGAATATGAAAAAAAAAATTCCCGTCACCAACATAATAGTTTCAATAAAAGTTAAACGCTTCGTGAGAGGGTTATCGAAACTGATAAGCTAGAATAACATACAGGGTGGTAATTAAAAATAAGTAGCCTAAACTAGAAATCGAAAAATAAGTTATTAAGTCTTAAAAGAGGGCTATAATCACAGAAGACAATGTTTAAACGATTTGCGCATAAAAGGGTCGACATTCTCTTTTGCATTATCTACTATAAAAATTAAATTTAAATGTTCTGTTTCCCTAATTTAGTACTTTATTGTAATACATAAAAAACAATTAGTAATATTTTGTGTTAGGTGTATATTTATTTACGTTGGCCGATATGTGCCTCTTCTTTTTGGTTAGTTCTGGTTACTACTAACCAGAACGAGTTCTTAGCTCTAGTTCTAGTTTTGGTTAGTAGTTAGAACTAACTGGTTACTACTTAGTGGCGGCTTAGCATTTTAATTTGTTTTTTAATTAAAAAGAGTGAGACATGGGCCCAAACTAAATATATACCAGATGCTCTTCGCCTCAAGGGGAATACTTTAGTTAAAAAAAAACATCATATTGGAATTTGCGAAAAAAAGTTCATTTTTTGAGGGGGCTCTCCAGGGAAAAATTAAACTTTTAAACCCAAATCCTCTATTTGTTTTTTTTTATGAATTTGATTAAATTTTATTGTCAAATCCCAAATTTCGTAAAATTATCTTTTTTTTTTCTAAAAGCCATAGTGACTTGAAATTTTTTACTCAACAATTTTCTATGCAAATATTTAAAATTCCTCTAATTTTAAGGGATATGCAGATATTTTTGCAAAATTACTACTAAGCAGAAAAAATCACGAGCAAAGTCTGGATGGTGTTGCTAAACTGTAAACCAAAAAAAAAACATCGACACAATGACACCAAGATACAGGAGATATATATTCAGACGCTTCAATATTCATCCCTTGTTATTGTAACGCAGGAGAGAATGTGCATTCTTTTATGAGCAAATCTTTGGGTCATTGCCTTTCGAGATTTGACATACATTTTTCTAAGAATGCGTCGTGCCATAGAAGACAATGCCAATACTTCACCATGTATGTGATTACATTACATAAAATAAAAAAGAGCAATTTAACGTGACATTGATAGTTAACAAAAACAAGACATTTCTTGCCATTTACATAATTTTCCCTTATAAATGTGATACTTACTTCCACTCCCCGAACCAAAAAATGTGATAAAAATGCCCGGGCGCCTCCACCTTAGTCTGACTACTTGCTCCACTTTGATGTTTACACCGTTAGTATTATTATTATTGTAAGATTTAAAACTAGTCATTTTTCTGTATTTAAACTTTGTTTTAAGTACTCTTTTAAAGATGAGTATCTCATCTCACCTTACAGGGTTACTGGTGTCGATGTAAGAGATTTTGACGTCATTTTGTTGTATAGAACTATTTTAAAATATCAGAAATAGTTAGCAAAGATTGAATATTTATGGAGGAAATTAATGATAATGTTTGCTTCTTTGCCATAGAAAAGAGAGCTTTTATTTGGTTATTTGATTTAATTTGAAAAGATGCATGCAGAGAGTCAATATTTTATGAGATACAAATAAGGGTCTACAGGAATCCCTACGTCGAATTCTGTACATGATTCTAAGAGCTCTCTTTTGCAATATAAAGACTGATCTAATCAAGGTACCAGAGCATCAACCCCAAAAATAAATATGATAACGTAATTGCGAATTTATAAGCACAAAATACACATTTCTCACTAAGCTTAGAACCAATTCGTTTTCCCAACCACTTTCAAGGCATAACAACCAGATTACAGCTTTCTGTTTAGTCCAGAAACTTGTTAACCTGTGGGTTGTTATTATTCTGATTATTTAGCAGTAGTTCATCAAACTAACACTTAAAAGTTAGAATATTAGTTATAAAAATGTTAAAATCCAGATAGTTTGCATCACACCACTTTGTTGTTGTAAAAACGTTCATATTAACTTTATATTGCAAATTATCGTGGTACCTATGGAGCTAAAATAGTGTTATTCAAATAGCCTCATAAAAAAATATCCAAAGGCGAAAAACCGGAGCTGTTTGGCGGGTCTGTCGCTTTCTTCTCGACCTATTCACAAATAATACTTGTTCAAAAATTCAGTAAGGGGCCATTATAGGCTGTGTCCCGTCTTGTTGCCATATGATGGCGTTGATTGTCATTTTTTAATAATTTTTAATTTGATTTTTCAGAAAAATACTTCTCTTCATTTAAATTCTCAACAGAACTTTTTCGTTTAGTTTTTACCTCTTGTTTATGATATGAATTAACAACTCTAGAAGCGTTTAGGGAAATTTGCAACAATGCAATCCATGGAACTCTATTAAGGTATTTAGGATCACCATTTTGTCAAGAAGACAATCTTATGGAAGTTTGCACGTAACAGTGTTTCCGATGTGATGAACAATGATTACTCTTGGGTATAATTGTTACTTGTGAGTTGCCTAATAATGCTTATTCCACCGGTTATACATTCCAGAGGTGGTGAACCTAGCTTCGCCCGTAAACGGTAACTTCTTTAACAAATATTCTAAGAATGTGCTCAAGGATTTCCTTACAAAAATTAATATGCTGCAATTTTTACTCATCGTTGAGATCTTGAATATTACCGTCAGCCCATCGAAGAAAAATTAGGTTTTACGGGTTGACTATGGCTAATTGACTAAAGTGTAAAAAATAGCCATCTTGGAACAATTTTATATAGTATATTTATCTCATATATATGGATTTGATGGCATACCTAGTATAATTATTTTAAGATGGCTATCTTTTTCACTTTGTAAGTCTATTTTCTAGTCAATAAACCGCAGTTATTCTGTAAAACCTATCAAAAAATGATCAGCGCCTAGTTTACACCGCGAGAATCAATTAGGTCCGTGGACCAAATCGAAGACTTAATTTGTGGATCAATTTAATTCAGGTTTAACTCTAGTACCAAAATGGGAGTTTACAATATGATCACAACCCAACGTCGTTTGATAAAATATATATTGTTAAATTTATTAAGGAAAAACAGTTTCTGTTTAACCTTCGACCAGTGAAGTGCACGCAATAAAAAAACTACAGATTTTTTTTTCGGGAATGCAGTTGGAGGAACCGTATCAACTGTTTTTACCCTTGGGGATCAAGGAGAGAGTCACGACCATTTTATGGGGTCCTTCTTCTGAGGCTAAGCACTGGAGTGGTTGAGGCCTAGATTTTATGTCGTTTTACGTTTAGTGTCGGGCACGAGGTTGTCTTTCTAATGGCGAAGGGTTGCGTGAGACGTCAGACTGACAACAAGCTGGTTGTACGCAATATCGGTAGCAGCCCTTGGTCGGATTACCATTAATCGTGCCTTGCATCGATTAGAAAAACATTTAAGAAGTTTAAGCTTTTGAAAAGTTCGGAATTTCTGGGGGTTATAGAACCCGACTATCCAGAAGTTCCACAGACGAAGCCTGGGCAAGCTCACGTTGCTAACAAGATTTTTGTTTGAATGATAAAGATAGAGAGTGTAAATTAGTATTACCAGTTATCAAGGCTAACATTTACTAATAACAATATGGTGTTATTATTCTATTTGATTTGTATTTAGTTACTAATGAAATATTGAATTTCTAACAAATCTTGTGAATATTATATTTAATATCGTTTAAGATTATCTGAACCATTTTTAGATTTTTTTAAAAATGAACTTGATTATATTAGCAACTACTGGAAATTTAAGTCTTATTGATATTTATTTAGCAAATTTCTTAGTCACAAATTAATAAAAGTATCGTACATTTAATGTGTACTTATCTTAATTTATCTGATTTGGAATGGTAATATTTATATTTATAGTAAGAGACCTGAACTAATGTTTTGCCTGTCATTATTTCCCTGATTTGGCTTTTTTTATTTACAAATTTCAAAAATAAAAGTGAAACTTTAAAGGATGTAAAATTTCTCAGCTGTAAATTATGTGAAGTTTAAATCAAAATTTCATTTAGGTTTAAAAAAATTGATCAAACCTCGACGGAAAACGTTATTGCTGCCTCGAGGTTTAGTTTTTCTCGACGCTACGACGTCTTGATAAACTATATGACCTTTTGACCACCAACTAAGAATTTTTCCGTCTCTGATTGTTATATACTATTACTTTAAAATTATGCTTTTTTTGCATATTTAATAGAGCTACTACGATTTTTAGTATTGTCATAATAGCCTTTTATTTTCATTATTGAAAACTTATTGATTTCCAATTTAAGGATGAGATATTGTGTCGTTAAATGCCCATTTTGAATCTAACATCTGCCACTTCCGATTTAACTAGAAACTATAAATGTCCAAACTTTTGCACATTATGCAGTTATATGGAAATCAAATAAATAATGTAAGAAAAATGTTAAATTTAACTCTTCATGAAAACTGGGAGGTGTTAGGAAAATGCCCTAATAATGTTATTTCAAAAATTTTAATAACACTCTATATATTGAACATCAGATTTAAATTTTACATATCTTTCTAAACATTTTTGTTTATGGGCTGCATCATTTGTGATCGGTTGAACATTTTCAATCGCCCTTTCTTTGAAAAATCAACAATAATATTAATATATATATATATATATATATATATATATATATATATATATATATATATATATATATATATATATATATATATATATATATATATATATATATATATATATATATATATATATATATATATATATATATATATATATATATATATATATATATATATTATATATATATATATATATATATATATATACATTTGCATTAATCTTACGATGAATTTTAATTATTAGACACTATAGATAGAAGTAGACGAGAACGATATGGTAACCTCCACCGATAGCGACGCCGATTCCCCGTACCGCTCGCAATGTGAATTTGTGGAGCGAAATTTGTTCTCGCTCTATCCGTCTCCTTCTTACACATTGCGCAAAAATCATATTCGAAATTTTTCAAGGCCGAACGTGTATATATATAAAATTAAAACGTTAAAATTCACATTTTCGTTTAAACCGTAAGTGATAAGCTAATGGTATTATATTTAAAATCAGCATCTGATGGCACTATCATATCCACTACTATGTTCTAAAAGCGTTATGTTCTTTTAAAAATTAAAAGGCTTGGTAGTGAGCCGACTTTAACTCTATTCTGATTGAGAACTGGGGAATTTTTCAAAAACAGATTCAGAATCCACAAACATTGCTGTAAACCTTTTCCCATTCAAAAAATTCGCCATCTTTTGTGTCCTGGCAAATATGTAAGGGTAACCTTGTTGTGGTTATGCATTTTTACTTTAAAAGCACTTTAAAAAGTCCCAAACCACCTTGAGTTCTTTGTCGGTAAACTAAGAGCTCTCGTTGTTGCTATCAGAAAAAATTAGGATATGATGTCATTGAAAGTGACTGTGTTTTTCAAACTATCCTTTTTTATGATCTATACACCTTGTCATGTGTTTTAACCACTTTTCAAAGCATTTTTTTTTCCATTTCGCTTAAGACATCCCCACAAGGCTTCTTATGTCTACAAAAATCGTCCATAAATTTATTTTTGACTTTCGCTAACAAAAAGATAATTTTTTGGTGCCAAATCAGGACTGTGCGGCGGATGACACATTATTTCGATTTTTTGAATGCTGAAATAGTGGTAGATAAGATGTGTGACAGCTTGTCTTGCACTTTAAAAAGTCCCAAACAACAACCTTGAGTTCTTTGTTGGTAAGCCAAGAGCTCTCGTTGTTACTATCAGAGAAAATTAAGATGTTATGTCATTGAAAGTGACTGTGTTTTTTAAAATATTCTTTTTTATGATCTATACACTTTTTCATGTGTTTTAACCACTTTTCAAATGCATTTTTTTCCATTTCGCTTGAGACATCTCCAAAAGGTTTCTTCTGACGACAAAAAGATACCTTTTGGTGCCAAATCAGGACTGTACGGCGGATGAATCGTTATTTTTATTTTTTGAGTGCTCAAATAGTAATAGACGAGATGTGTGACTGCTTGTATTGATGAAGAATAATTTGACGTAATTGTTTTTTTTGTTTTATCGAAGACTTCGGGCAAATAAATGTTGTGTAGAGATCGAACGCTGTTAGAACAACACCGATACGTCACGGTTTTATATCAGTTTGCCATATGAGACCGTGACGTATCGGTGTTGTTCTTACAGCGTTCAATCTCTACCATTCTTAATTCTCCGCTCTGCGTTTTCTAAAGGCACTTGCCGCCGGTTGTCCCGGGCATCTACAATCAGTGTTTTTTGCAGAATCTCTGAGGAGTTAGTACCTCTCGTTATATTTCATTTTAGTAGATTTCTAGGAGGGTACCCCTGGTTTTTCGCTGAATAGAGTAGCTTGTGCTCATCTACCAAGTAGCCTATTGCCTATACACATTCAAGGGGTGTTGTTTAAAGAAAAAAGTTTATTTTAAAGCTTTCGGAATCGCATGAAATACTGCTAGTGCGACATCTTAGTTTTTGATGCTCGTTCTAATCTGGAAACCCTATCTTGAGGCATTCTTTACTCACTTCTGAAATAAAATGTAAAATTGTAATTTTTAATTCAAATAAGACCAAAAATAGACAGTGTTTTGTTACTTAGTATGTTTTTTATTCACTTAAAATAAGTTTTATTATTTTAAGAATATGTGTCAATGTACATTATAGTTTATTTTTTAAGAAAATTTATTTTAGTACTCCCAACTATTTATTTGAATATTTTTGACCTAAATTATATAGCAATCGCTTATTTAGGATGTGTGAAAAAAAGTTTTTGTCAATCTTTTAAACTTGCGGGTAATATCAACATAAAACAGCTAATACTGGATTGAGTCAGTTACTTTGTAAAAGTACGTTCTAACGTAGATAAACAAATTGTGACTACTGTATCGTAGTATTACTTCATTTTCAAATGAATAACTTAAACAACAGGGTACATCTATTTATGTATGTTAGGAATACAATAGGTCCCTTGCATATTTTTTTATTGTCAAAAAAGAACACTTAATACTTAAATAACACCTTTGCCAAATATTTTTTATGTGTTATGTTTAAGTTTTATAACAGAGTTATGCGGATTTAAACATCAAATTTAAAACGTACGCGCCAAAACAACATCTAGGTATTTGACATTGGAGTGACGTTACAAAGCGCTATTTACATAAGCGTATTAGTAGGAGAGCTAGTGAACCATCCGACTAACCATTTCCCACAAAGCTAAAAACCGTTTAAATATTATTTTACTATCGGTCAATTACGAAAGTACCGTTCTGGCAGGCATCCCCCGATTACTTCATCCTTTAAAATTTTAAAAATGTAAAAAAAATTTAACCTGCTTCCACAAAGCTAAAATTTTGATATGATGTAATTTACATATGTGTGAGTCGAGAAAAAAGTTGATAACCCATTTAAATGGTTACAAGTATGTGCCAGACGATAGTAAAGTTGTCGTCGGGATGGCAATTTAGAACCTGCTCCCACAAGGTAAAATTTTAAGGGCATATTCTTTCAACAGTTGGAAAAGTATATTTAAACTTCCAGACTATTCTGATGGCTGCAACGGTCTTCCAGACCAGTATATAATAGTCAGGGTGCTCGACGAGAGTGCGAGCGCAACAGACTCGTATGAGCTTTCATGTGAGAAAGAGAGGGGGGCCTCTTGTGTATTGGATATTTTAAAGGAAAAAGTGAGACCGCATGAAATGCTAAGGCATATTTATGTGACTCAGTGAGATGAAAGTACTGTAAGTAAGATTTGCGTACCCAACTAAACAAACCAACTGAATAAAACTAAAGAATTTAGGAAAAACCACTTACCAACTTATCGACAATTTTTTAACCACAATTTATGCTCTTGTATACTCGAGAAATACTTGAATTTTTTGTTATTTTATTTGTTAACATTAATAAAAACTTTAACTTCACATTTAACTTTGTCTTTCATTTGAGTAATCTTTTATTATATCTTCACAATACACAATAAATATATCCTCTCTCTGGCAATGAAGTTCATACGAGTATGTTGCGCCCGCACTCTCGTCGAGAGCCCTGACTATTATACAGACAGGTCCAGTGTAGTAGAAACATAGGCAGGGAACTGATGAATTTACTACTGTCCGCTTCGATCGATAAACGTCGGCATGCATGATTAACCGAACCGAATCTCAGTTTGTAATATGCTTTAGGACGGGTGTGTTGTATGGTTTAAGTCGCGCTTGAAAATTACGAAAAATAAATTTATGCGGTCTAATCTGTTGAGAAAACAGTTGATACTTAATACCGTTATTTATAAATAGGGAATTAAATACCAGGAGCTTTATTTATTAGTTCATTAATTGCCAAAGCAAAATAAAAAGTAAGTTCTTTAAACACAAAACTCATCTCTAAAATTAAAATATCAATGAAAATAAATAAAAAATACTCTAAAATGAAATTATAATAAATATTCAAACAAACCTGCTTCTTGCGCAAGGCAATATCCCAAACGATCGTAAAAACCCCGTCTAACGTTTGTTAGCATATTGGGGCTGATAGTTTGAAAAGCTTCTTCGATTTTTATTCGAAGTTCTTCTAAATTATTAGCCCTATCATGATCATAAACCTTATTTTTTAAATAACCTCACAAAAAGAAATGATTAGGAGCAAGGTCTGGTGATCTCGCGGGCCACAAAATGGTTCCAGGTCCATTAATCAAACGGTTAGGAAACGTATTGTTCAAATATCCCTTGAACAATGTGTCCATGGTAAGCGGGACCACCATCTTGCTGAAACCAGATATAACCAAATTTTATGAATTTGTCGATATGATTTTCCTTGTAAATACCATGTTACAATTTGAACCTTTTTACGAAGTTCGTAAACGTCGATTATTATTTATTTTTAGTGAAGAAACGAGTTTCCAAGAGAACTTACCACGTATTTGCAATAGCTGCGGCTGCAAGAAAGCAAATAATATTTAAATTCAAAAATAAATCTTGAAAAACATTTCACATTTATCGTATCGTTTTTGCGAGTTTTGTTTTGCTAGCTCGAGTCAGGCGAATGTAAGTCAATTCGCCTAAGTGTTTCCTATGTTTCTACTACAGTGGACCTGTCTGTATACTGGTCTGGAAGACCCTTGCAACCATCAGAACAATCTGGCAGTTTAAATGTACTTTTCCAACTATTAAAAGAATATGCCCTTAAAATTTTAGCCTTGTGGGAGCAGGTTATAAATTGCCATCCCGACGCCAAATTTACTATCGTCTGGCACATACTTGTAATCATCAAAATAGGTTGTCAATTTTTTTTTTCAACTCACACCTATGTAAATTACAACATATCAAAATTTTAGATTTGTGGAAGCAGGTTAAATTTTTTTTTGACATTTTCAAAATTTTAAGGGATAATAAAGTAACCGGAGGATACCTGCCAGAACAGTATTTTCATAATTGACCGATAGTAAAATATTATTTAAAAATTTTCTAGCTTTGTGGGAAATGGGTTAGTCGGATGGTTCACTGGCTCTTAGACTATACTTTGTATCATCGGTACTTTTTTTTTCGTTGAGCTGACTGCCAATCTCGTAGGTTATCGGACTAGGCTTTTAAAAATCCTTTGTCAGCCGTTATACCAAATGATAATACGTTATTGGAAACCAGATGCACAAAAACAGATCTCGACGAAAACAAGAAACACAACCAAAATGCAAATTCTGATTTTTACTATACCGGCACAGGCGACAAGCTTCCTGTCATCACGTCCAATCGCAAGTCGTTTTGATTTAGCAAGTCGCTCTTAAACAGGCGTGTTTTTGAGTCAAAATAAAGTTTACGCAAGGAAATTATAATATTCTAATTTAAAGAACTGTAAATAACGTGGAGTTTTTTAGGATTATTTGGTCATTTAACAAGTTTAAATCTCCAGTAAAAACCCCACAATAACTTTTTAAAAAAACCTCCACGTTGTTTGCAGTTCCTTCATTTAAAGCATTGTATTATTGTAAACATGTGCAGATCGTTAATATAAATGGATGTACCCCTGTAATTTGTTATTGACTTTGAAAATGTCAGTTAGAATATGTTATTTGGTTTTTATGTTTAATGTTTGGCAAAACTTATTTTGAGACAATGAGAACTTTTTTAGTTTTATAATTTTGTAAAAACTGTTTTCAGTGTGTTAATTTTGCAGTTTTTTTGCAAAATTCCTAATTAATTTGTATTATTAACTTTTATTTTAAGTTAAAATATATACATATGCAAAGATTGTTTTATTTTTTAATCCCAAATATGCTTTTTTTAAATAAAATTTTCAAACAGAGTGCCCGTTAATAGTTCAGTGTACAGGGTGTACCAAATTCGAACCTCATCATTGCGGCAAAATTGCGCAATTTGATGCTAATTATAATGCCACCTTAACGGTTTAAAACTTTTAAGAAAGACTCAAGAAGACTCTTTGAAAAAACCAAATATTCGTCATCATCATGTTTGTTTTTTTAAATACGGTACTGGATTTTTTATTACGTATTTTAAGAGCTTTTGGGGTCCCAAAACCAATGATTTATCACACTTATTCGAACAAGTCATTTTAATATTTTTTCACCCAAAAAAATAAAAATATATTATGTCTTTCTTTAACACATAATTTCTTATGGAAATTGCCATTTATATAAATTTTTCGAATAGGTGCAATACATCATTGGTTTTGGGGCTCTTAAAATCCATAATAAAAAATCCAGGATCGTATTTAAAATAACAAAGTTGATGATGGCAGGTCAAAGACGAAACGTCGGTGTGTAAATCTAATAACAATATCTTATAGAACAGAAAAAGTAGCAATGGGAATGTAAATTTTATTTTGTTACATCTATTCAAATAGAGTCACAAAAAAATTAAAATGAAATTGCGAATATTCGTTTTTTTCCAAAAGTCTTTGGAAGTATTCAAAATTTTCAAACTTAAATCGATTATAAGATACTGCACTTGTTTTTGAGGAAATTTTTATCAGTATCCATTATATTCAGTGCTTTTTTTTTCAAAAGAGAGCAGTTTGATTTATTTGTAGAGCTTATGGTTTACATAAGTCCAAAGACTTATGTAAACCATTATTTATATCAAAAAAAAATTAACTCTTCTATCTACATTTTAGAAACAGTATCTTCAATATACAAAAAATATTGGCGTAATAATACTAAGAATTCTTCGCACAAAACGAGACAAAATTCTCAACTTTATCTTCCAAATCCATGTTTTATTTTAATAAAAAAATCTTGAATTTATGACAAAAAAAATGTTTTATCATTGACCTGCTAGTATTAAAAATATAGGTAGTTTTCATAATAGTCTAGAAGTCTAGGAGGAATCGGCGCATGCGTACCGAAAACTGTTCCACCTCAATTTTTTTATACAATCCTCTTTAAATTGCCCTACTGATAATATAAATGCATGTTGCCATGGTGCGACTTGGTGCCCTATTGTTTAAACCAGGGGTCTCCAAACTACGGCCCGAGGGCCACATCCGGCCCGCGGACAGATTTTGTCCGGCCCGCGGAGAGCTAGCATACTTGAAAACTCCTTTTAGAGAACAAATAATTTTTATAGCAAATTAAATTTAGTTTACTGAAGTATTCTAATTTTATGTTGAATAATTATTAATATGACATCTACATTGATATGGTCATGGGCTAACTCCGCTAACTCATAACATGCTTGTAGGCTTATTGTTATTGTTTTTGTGATAAGTTGGATAAAGAAACACAGAATTGTAATGAGTAAAGACATGTATAATATGCAGAAAATTTAACTTCAGTATATAATAACTAACAAACTATTGAAATGAATCCAACTAACATTTTATACATTTTAAATAATCACATAACTTATAACAAACATAATGACATATGAAATACTAATGAGATTTATGTAATTGAGATTTTCCACTGACAATAGTTTGTAGTTGTGGACTAATTTTACTTGTACCAATTATTAAAAGAGATTTAAGATGCTCATCAGTTAATTTCGATCTGTAAACATTTTTTGTGTACTTCATTTTGGAGAAGGTTTTCTCACACAAATAAGTAGTACCAAAAACAGAAAACAGACCACGAGCAAATTTATGCAAATTATCAAATTGTGTCAGTGGAAGACTCTTATAAAATTCCAACAAAGATGAGTTTTGATATTTGTTCTTAATTATATCACTGCATTGTAGATCAATCATTTCCATTTGAAGTTCCGGGGCTAGGGTTTCAATGTCAGTATCAAAAGGATTCTGAAAAATCTTAATTTGATTCGCAATGGCATCAAAGTCCGAGAAACGAGTATCACAATTTATCTTCAAAGCACTCAAAGTTTCGATTGCAAAATCGATAGAAAACTCAGTCTCAGTAGTGTGGCTGAATATTTCACATGTTTTAAAATGTGAAAAACATTTACTTCGTAGTTGTGATTGAAACAGTCTCAATGTCTTCCGGAATGATTTGATATTAGTGTATAAATCAGGAATATGCTGGTTTTCTCCTTGCAATCCCAAATTCAGTTCGTTCACATGTTTTGTCAAATCAACATAGAATGCTAACTTCCACAGCCATGCGTTGTTTTGTAATTCAGTAAGAGGGCGATGCTTTTCATTCAAAAAATTTCGATCACTGCTCGAAGTTCAAAAAAGCGCTGAAGGACTTTCCCACAACTAAGCCAGCGTACGGCAGTATGATAAGGTAAGTCAGTTTCTCCAATCTCTTCAATAAATTGTCGGAATTGTCGGTGATTCAGCCCAAAAGATCTGATAAAATTAACAGTTGATATGACTGGTTTCAGAACGTCAGACATATCCAAACATTTTCCGCACAAAGACTGTTGATGAATGATACAATGTAAGACTAATGGTTTTGAACCACCGTCATTTTCTACAGCCTTTGACACAAGAGCGACCACTCCTTTATCTTTCCCACTCATGTTTTAGCCTCCATCAGTTGTAATACATTTCAAGTTTTTCCATCGCAGGTTCTTTTGATTAATGGCCATTTCAACTCCTTTAAAAATATCTGTACCAGTAGTTGTGCCATGAATACTATACATATCAAGAAGTTCTTCGTGCACTTCATAGCTTTTATCTACTCCTCGAATATAAATCAACACCTGAGCAGTATCTGACACATCCGTTGACTCATCCAAGGCCAAAGAAAACCACTCAAAATGTCCATTTTTGTCGAACAGTTGAGAGGATATATTTTCAGCGATGTTTTCTACCCTTCGAGCCACAGTGTTTGCTGACATACTGACAGTTTTTAATAAATTTACCTTTTCAGGGCACATTTCTTCGGCTACTGCAATTATGCATTCTTTGATCATTTCTCCATCGGTGAATGGTTTTCCACGGTTTGCAATTTCAAGAGCCACACGAAAGCTGGCACGAGTTGCAGCCTCTTGTTCAGTTTTGAGTTTTGTAAATGAAGATTGCTGCGATTTCAATCCGCGCTGCATAGCTTCGAATTTTTCTGTCCGCAAACTTCCTGTATATTTTGAGTAATTTTGAAAATGTTTTGTTTCATAATGACGTTTAATGTTATATTCTTTGAGAACGGCTATGCTTTCATTGCAAATCAAACATAGCGCCTTGTTACTGGACTCAATTACGAAATACTGAATGTTCCACTGATCTTTGAATTTTCTGCATTCACTATCAATTTTTTGCTTCTTTTCCATACTACTAATTTACACACAAAAGCAACAATTCAAATCAAAATACTGTTATAAAAATGTCTTAAACACGCACAAACACGTTTTAAGGAGGCCCTAAGGCTGGAAAGTTTGGAGACCCCTGGTTTAAACCGAAACTGTGGTAACAATTGCAAGAAATTGTTATTTTTTAACCGGACAATTTTTTTTCATTTTCTTTATTGAAATACAAATACAAAAGGTTCTATGACTTTTTACGATTAAGTTAATATTTTTGGGGATATGAATTTTTAAAAGTTCGAAAAATCTCAAACTGGGGTACTTTTGACCCATGAAAAATATATATTAAGAAAAAAAATAAAACAAAAATACAATTTTTTTATTTTTGATACAATAGTTAATAATATCCTTAATTGAGATTTTAAAAAATGTTATTGTTTATACAGATTTTTTGATTGTTTATTAAGCGCGCTCACAAGTATGCGTTCCTTACGATACTTAACGCCGTCTCTTTGACTCATACGGTGCATCGGCCCCTCTGTGTCCTCAATCATTATTTATCATTTATCCTAAAAACTAGTAACTTTATCAAAATTGTCAAAAAAGCAATAATATTATTAATTTAATTATCCACTTTTTATTATAGTAGAGGAGCCGAAGAGAGATCGTTCTTCACTCATCTACCAGATGAAACACATTTTTTTGTTAATCTTACACATACACAAATAAATTTTGACTATATTGCCCATCACAATATGGTCAAGACTATTTTTATTTAAATTAACTTTAATCAACTTTTTTTTTAACTTTGACTACGTGATAACTAAATAAATTTTGTATAGATCGAAATTTTGAACCGTTCAAAACATGCCTAGCAAGGGCGGATCCAGGGGGGGGTCATGGGGTCATGACCCCCCCCTGGGCTGGGCTAGGTGGAAAACTAATTAATATTGTTAACCATATTGTTTTTATATTTTTTTTATCACAATATAGATTTTATTTAAGTACTTTCAATATTTAAATAATTTAATATAATACTTTGTTTGACGGCAAACGCATTATTCGGGAACGAACGCATCGAAAATTTGAATTTTACCGCGCCACCGCCACGGCCGCCACCTTTCATAAGTCACATTTCGTGTGACGCGCGTACTTTGTTTCGACTAGCGTCTAGCGAAACTTCGCGCCATCTCAGGGTTTGTCATTCGGCTGACGCGCTAGGGCGGGAGTAAGTACTAAGTTAAAAAACTTTAAAATTCCAATATAAGTAATAGTGATCTTAAAAATTGTTGCTACAAATTACCTACAAGAAATGGTAAGTAAATAATTAGTTTCTGCATTATGCCAGTGTGTGTGTGTGTTCAAACCCAAATGTTATTGTTGTAAATGTTCTTAAAGTACCTTGTAGGTAGATAAGTAGGTGCTTACTTACTGAAAGAGGGTGACTTATGTACGTACCTAATTAATTTTTTTGGACGAGGGTGTTTGAAAAGCTTTAACTTACTAACCAAAAATTTTAGATAGATTCACACAATGAAAACAGGTGTATCTTCGTGACACAGTGCAATTTGGTAAAAGTAAACTCTTTTAAATAACAAACTAATTTTAATGCTTTTTAAAATAAAATACGAGGGCAAACAACAGAATAAATATATATAAAAATAATCTTCGTTGAAGTTTTAAAAAGCACCTAGCGAAAACTTCGCTTGCGCGACACAAAATCATTGCACTTGATTAACAGGCATTTACAACAAGTAAATACCTAATAATCTTAATTACCTACCTACTAAATACTTTTTACTTTATTTATATTATAGGTTTTTAAAAAACTGTAAAATATTAAAGAAGCTAAAACCGTTTTGCTTGTTTTAACACTATACCTAAAGTATTATTTAAAGTACCTATTATCAATTCGATCTACTACTTATTTTTCGTTTTAACGTGCTGATTGCTGAGACTACTAATAATTAAAAATGGTTGCTCTGCTCCTGTGATTTAATGGTGGGATTTCTGGTAACGAGGCAACCGATAAATCGCGGGTTCAAGCCCCGTCCGTACCTATTTACGTGTACTTATGTATTTACAAAAGTCTGTTCTTTGTTGTGTGGTGTGAAATTTGCTAATTTGCATGGTTTTGCTTGCAGGGTGACTCTAAGGGAAAAGGACATGGTGGTGGTGGGTTGAAACGTAATATAGGTGGCAGTTCATTTAAAAAAATAGATTCATTTTTCACAAAGAAACCAAAGCTTGAGGTTTCTCCTTCGCAAAATTTACCAACAACAACTACAGAGAATAATAATTGTACTGCCGATGCAGCTACATTGCCTGTTATTAACGATATTCAGCCTATATTATGTTCGTCGACTTCTGATTCTGATCAGATAAAGACTTCACTTTTTCAGTCAGAGTTTGCTTCAGATATTGCATGTTATATAGGAAAAATATAGATGATTCATCTAAAGCTATGTTGCTTGAAAAGCATTGGCAGCCTCCCGCTAATTACACTTTCCCGCACTGTGTTGTTAATAAAAAAGGGAAACAAACAAAAAATATGCTCAGAAGTCTCACCTTGACAAGTTTCACTGGCTTGTTTTGTCGCATAAAGACCAGGGTCTTTACTGCAAGTACTGTGCTTTGTTTGCCATAGCTCCTGGAGGAGGTATACAGACAAAAACACCTTTATGTCGACTCGTAAAAGAACCGTTAAAAGCTTTTGATAATTTGCTTGGTGAAAATGGTGTTCTGCTAACACACCAGCGAAACAAATACCATAAAATAGCTGTCGAAGCAGGAAAGAACTTTTTGTTGACTTTTCACAAGCCAGAAATTAATATAATGAACCAAGTAAATAGTCAAAGACTGACACAAATAAATGAAAATAGAGAACGTTTGCGACCAATTGTAAATACTATTATATTTTGTGGCCATCAAAATATATCGTTACGTGGCCATCGCGACGATGGTAAATTGTTGAGCTATGACAGCGTAGTAGCCGATGAAGGGAATTTTAGAGCCCTTTTAAAATTCCGAATAGATGCTGGCGATACTGCATTGCAGCAACATTTAGAATCTTCAAAATCCAACGCCACGTACATCAGCAAGACTGTGCAAAATGAGTTGATAGATGTTTGTGCAGAAATCATTCAGGAAAAAATTTTACAGAATGTGCGGGAAGCTAAATTTTTTCAATTTTATTCGATGAAACAACAGATATATCACATATCTCACAGCTGAGTCTATCATTTCGATATTTTCATAATGGTATTGTAAAGGAAAATTTTGTGACTTTCTGTGATACTTACGATGCTCTTAGATGTGAAGAAAACACTTCAGGTGATATAGAGCCTCGATTGACAGGCGTAGCATTGGCGAAAATTGTTGAAAATCTGTGTACCAAATTTAATGTAGATTTAACTTGGTGTGTGGGTATTGGAACTGACAGCTGCTCGGTTATGGCATCAGATACGAAAGGTGCAGTGCAAGAATTGACGAAAATAGCCATTCACGCCAAACGTTGCCCGTGCAACAATCATGTACTTAATAACTCGTTGGCTAGATCATCCAAAGTAGTTTCTTGTCGCAATACATCTGGCACAATGAGAAAAGTTGTAGCATTTGCCAATGCATCCGCTAAGAGGCATGAAATTTTTAAAAAAGAACTCGGAGTTGCCTTGCAAGGTATCTGTGAGACACGTTGGGTAGAGAGGCATGATGGACATCTTCAATTTCAAGGAGACAACTTAGTCAAAATTTGTAGCGCTCTGGAGAAGATTTCTACTTGGCAAGACAGTAAAACTGCTAATGATGCGCATTGCTTGCTGCAAACATTGCGCAGTTCTGACTTTATTATATCCTCCATCTGTTTAAGTGATGTATTAGGTGGGTACTTGCCTAAATTATTTTGTTTCTTATTGTTTGGTAAATTAACATACATACTATACCTACTTGAATATTATATTGTTCATTTGTTAATATTTTTTTGTGTTTCAACAAAAACAATTTAAGCTACCGTTTATATTAAGTCATAGATCCTTAATTTATTCACTCATACTCACAGACGGTCACTTACTAACTTTTTATTTTTCAGGTACTACTGTGTCTTTAAGCAGAATACTGCAATCAAACTCAATTGATTTAAAAAAAGCTGCGGACGCTATTAATGATACTATAAGTGTTCTACAAAATAAAAGAGAAAATGCGGACGTAATTTATCGACAGCTTTTTGAAGAGGCTAAGGAAGTAGCTGAGCAGTTAGATGTAGAAATTAAATGTCCCAGAATAGTGTCAAGACAAATACATAGGGCCAATAATCAACCTGCTCAATCTGCTGAAGAGTATTTCCGCAGAGCAATATACATCCCTCTTCAGGATTCAATAATAAGTGACCTACAGGACCGTCTGTCTCCTGAATTACTTAATTTGTTTAAGCTAAGCGTTTTCATGCCAAAAAGCAATAACAGTAATCAAGACATTGAAACTGTGAAACAACTAGCCACCGATTATACATTGTTATTAGATAATACTCCAGTTTCTGTCGTTGTAAACGAATATCGGCTATGGATGGTGAAGTGGCAGCGGAGTCAGGACATACCGCCGTCGATTGCTGAACTTATTTTAAATTGCGATATTGATATGTATCCTAATATAAGAAAATTTTTATGTATTATGGCTACACTACCTGTTAGTGTAGCGACAGCGGAAAGATCTTTTTCTACGTTACGAAAAATTAAATCGTGGCTAAAAGCTTCAATGGTTGAAGAACGTCTAACCGGACTGGCACTTCTCCACGTCCACAAAAACCTACCCATTGAAGTAGATGAAGTGATAACGCGTTTCGGGAGAAGACGTAAAAGAAAAATTGATTTTGTTATTTAAATTTAGGTAGTTATTTTTTAAGTACAGTACTTATATTTATTAATAAAATGCCTACTTTTTACTTGTATTTAATATTATCAAAATTAAATTATAACTTCTTGTGACTTGACCACGACTATGTGACCCCCCCCCTGGCGTCAAAGCTGGATCCGCCCTTGATGCCTAGCTGGTGATGCCCGCTCTTTCTTAGTCAAGACTATCTGGCAAGCAGGTGCAAACAGGTAAGTTTTTATAAGTGACTATTATAATTTGAGAATAAAGATAATTAAATATAAAACGCGTTGATATACTCTTGCCAGCGAAAAAATAAATGTTCAAGTGACCTATTGTCAAGCTTTGAAGTTTATAATGTCACTAAATATTAAATTAAAAAAAATGGCTAAAAAGTTTTTTGTGTGTTACCAAAAAAATCTGTTATCGATTTTAATGATGAGACATTTAAAAACTGCTCATTAATGTTAAACTTTCGAAAGCAAAGAAATTTTAAGTACAAGGATATTCAGCTAACCAAAGAATCTCTATTTTTTTACATAAGAAAACTAAAAATAAACCAACAATTACTAACATTTAATTTTAGCTAATAATTTAGTACCTCTATATAGAATATTTAGTTATTGATAAAACAATTATAATGCGTTTGCGTAAATATATCAAATTGTAAATTAAAAAAAAATAAGTTTGTTAGTTGTCACTTCGAAATGTTACTAGACTATAGACAAGCTCTGTCTTTCACCGTTCTATATAAAACGATCTTGCGCACCCTTTTTGATTTTTTTTTCATCGGTCAAAAGTTGAGATTTTTTAAAAATTCGTATCTCCAAAAATATTAACTTTATCGTAAAAAGTCACAGGACCTTTTTTATTTGTATTTTAATAAAGAAAATGAAAAAAAAATGCATTTATATCATCAGTAGGGCAATTTAACGAGGATCGTATAAAAAAAACGAAGATGGAATAGTTTTCGGTACTCATGCGCCGATTCCTCCTAGACTATAAAAGGCTTGTTAAGTATTATCTAAATATTTTAAAGATAACACAACCCCCAAAAAAAAGTTGTAGGTCCGAAAGACTTGACCATGGTATCATTATGTTTTTGGGGTCGCTGATGCCGAATTCGGGGTCAGTTTGACCCCATCAGGTCAGAGTTAAGGGCATTTCAAGGTCAAATCTGCAAAATTAATAGCAATTTAATTTGAAGAGACACCGAAACATTCTTGTATTTATGTAATTATCTAAAATCTGTAAGTGCAAATATTTAATATGATTACCCTCACCTTTGTTTTTTACTCAAATGTATGATCCTTTTTACCTGTGGTCTACCAAGTAATCTGCTTATCTGTAAAGTCGCCCTGATCGACCCCTGGACGTAAAATGTGTGACCCTGTCAATACATCCTATTGTCAGTATAAAAGTATTTTCGCGGCCAAAGCACTCGTTTGCAAGGCCAAAAAAAAAAAAAAATTGAAGAGTGTAAATCTATGTTTTTGAGGTCGCTGAATATGAATCCGTTGTCCGTTTGGCCCCATCGACCACGAATTCGTGCTCAGCTACCTAAAAAAACAAGCATACACTCTTCAAATATGATACGAATAATTTTGCAGATTTCACCTTGAAGCGGCCTTGACCCTGACCTGATGGGGTCAAACTGGCCCCGGATCCGGGTTCAGCGACCGGAATTTCAACTTTTTTTGTTGGGCTGTTTAAGAATATAATATTTATTACATAGAACCATTTTATTGTCTTTTTTTTCATAATATATATTTTTTTATTATTCTTTGTTATTATCATAGTTTTATTTTATTCTACTTTGTCGAAAAAAATGTATAATCTTATATGACAATAAGGCAGAGTAAAAAATTTTGATTTATTTTTAATTTAGTCGCGACATTGTTGATATGACTTTTGTAATGTAACAAACGAGATTTTTTTTTGCAAACCCTTATTGGTGCATTTTTCGCAAAGACAAATTGAACAAATCCACTAAAATCGACCAGTTCATTCATAATTGACTCTGATTGTTTATAATATATTGTTAAAACAGACAAGCAAAAAATTTAGGTCATTTAGGAAATTGGAAAAAAATCGAAATAAATTTAATTTCGAAATAATTGGTGTTAGGCGGTGAAATATTTGTTCTGCTGTATCACGTAAGCTAAATTTAACCTTCAATAATAAATCAAAAGCCTTGTTTTGGTGTTTATGATTTATTAAGAAAAAAAACAATAATTTGACATTTGCAAGTTCGACTTATTGTTTTTCGGGACTAAAAAAATGAAACTTAAATAAACAAAAAAAATATAGTAACGTGTATTCCCTTCCCTTGCATTAATGACTGCTTGAAGTCGACGAGGCATACTCTGAATCAAGTTAAGGATCATATTCTGGTCGATGTTCTTCCACTCATGCAATAACAAGTCTTTCAACTCCTGGGAAGTCCTCGGCACTGGTGTGTGACTTCGGATACTTCGCCCTAATTCATCCCAGGCATCATTTTTGGACTATTCTGGCTCTGTGGGGTCTAGCATTATAATGCATAAAAATGCCATGTTTGCCGATAGTAAACATGGGGATCATATGATCTTTGAGAATTTTCGTAATGTATCTGTGAGATGTTAGGAAGCCATTCTATACGAAGATGCAGTGATTCCTGCCCAAACCATATGCGAACCTCCGCCAATTAAAGACGCTCGTCAATACAAACTGAGGAATATCTTTCTCCGGGTCTTCTCCATACTCGTCGACGTCCGTCTGAGCCATTGAGGCAAAACCGTGACATCTGAGAGCAATACCTTGCTCCATTATTATTCCATGCCAAAAGCCAAGCTTCCGATTCGATGCCGCGGTTGCAATGGTCGCTCTGTAGCCATCCTTACTACAAGACAATCCGTTACTACGAAAGCCTTCTAACGGTCTACTCGCTAACATTACCATTTGTAATCTCTTGAAGTTAACGTTTCCTTGAAACCCACTGGAAGAAAAGAAAATTTAAAGAAGCCGTAATAATTATAAACAACCAAAATGTATTTAGCAAGCCTAGTGTCGATATTCCGAATATCTGGCAGCCGTTGCTGAACCGTGAAAAGTCGGTCAAGCTTCGGTAAACAAAGGATAGTATATAAGTCGTAGTTTTTAATAATAGTTTTTAGTTATCACTTGAAAATGGTTGGAGATACATCACTAACCGAAACGTTGTGTAACAAATAACAAATAAAGACAATGGAAGTCCAAGATTTTAGTGTTATTGAAACTCTTGAAGTTAATTTCGAAAAAAACGCAGAAGCTGTTCTATTCGACAAACTTGTGGACACCAAAAACCTGTCATCTCTTTGGGTGGCGACTTTTTTTCTTCCAGATCCCGGCTTCTGGTTATCAATTTAGTCTCCTGATAGCGTTCATACCCATTTTGTACAGCACATAGGCTTTTGCCAACAACTCATGCCACAACAATAGGATTTAAGGGCATTATAAACTGGTAAAGATATACTACAAACAGTACACCATACTGACAAATAGAGAGAGAAATCAACACTGAACTGAGAAACAGGCAACGATATGATAAATTTTTAATTGGACCGCATTCCTTTATATCTTAAAAGTAGTAAACACAGTGACAATTTGACAGTCATTGACAGACAACACAATATGACAAATAACATTACGCAGGAAACAAATAATTCGCCGGCTACAAGGCCATTTTTTCAAAATTGGGTAATTGTTTCATATCACTGTTTCGGCTATTTCAAAAGATTTTTACAAATTTCTTTTACAGGCTACTTATATGGATACAATATAATAAAAATCCAGTGGGGGAGCTTCAAAAATATGTTTCAATAATTTTTTATTAACAAATATATACTAATACATACTTACGGGATGGAAAAGTGAACAGGTGTGCTGGGCGGGGTTAAAAGCAGCAATAATCCAACAGGAGATAAAAAGTATTTTACGTCACCCACGGAACTTTTTCTTTATAAAAATATAATAAAAACTGCAAAATTGCACAATAATTCATTGTTTATTATCGTACGGGCGCCAAATATTATAATATGAAATAAATTGCGATGTTGCCAAACTTTGCATCATTCACGGTACTATTAATCTATGTCTATAAAGTGGTAAGTTAAAGAGAAAATACGACTGTTCAAGAAGGAGAAAACCGATAAAATTACATAGACTCGCGTCTAGAGAAACCCCGCTGGCGAGCTTCTTGACAATGTCGTCACATGAAACATGCTTTATAATGCATTTAACGTAAAAAAAAATCATGGGTCCTTTGTAATACGTCTCCGCATTTTTTCGTCTGAAATATAATTGGGGCAAATAAAAATCCGCTTTGCCAACCAGAACTATACCCTATCAAAAATTATAAAAAAAATGTTAATGAGTTCTATGTAGGGATAATTTAGACAAATTCAAAAGCCCTAAGTTCTAGTCAGTCATGGTTAGTTCTGGTTAGCAAAACGGCTTTTTATTTACCCCAATTATATTTATATATTTGTTAATAAAAAAATACTGAAACATGTTTTTGAAGCACCCCCACCGGATTATTATTATATTGTACCTGTATAAGTAGCTTGTAAAAGAAATTTTTATTTTTTTAAATAGCCGAATCAGCTATATGAAACAATTACCCAAAATTGAATTTATCTCTTAATTTTTTTTCCAATGTCCCGAGTGACCTAAATTTTTTGCTCGCCAGTGTAATTTGGACGACTCACCTTAGTAACTGTTATTGTTCTATGCGAATTTAGTAATTTATTATTAAACTTTTAATTTTATTCACCAGCTTGTATATCTTCGATTTTCATATAAATTTGGCAAAAAGTGTAAAAAACGGTTCCGAAAATTTTGCTAAATGCGCGAGTAGTAGGAGGAGAGGGGGTTCAAAGCAAGTAAGAGTAAATGTACAGCGCGTAATAATAAATAAATAATCTTTGTTATCAATAAGACATTAAAATATATGAATTTATATGCAAATGCACACAATACTTTTATAGCGCATTGCATATTTAAGTACTTTTATTTTCTACTGCTTATTTTAATAAAATAAGCACTATCAAAAGAAAAGTACTTAAATATATAATGCGCTTTAAAAGTATTGTGTCATGCATATGCATATAATCCATTGTCTAGTTATAATAAACACAATCTTTTTGAAGAAAACTTGGAAAAGTGCCTGGAATACATAATTTTTTCGAGAAAGACTCTTTAAGGCTCTAGATAAACAAAAAAAAACATATAAACCCAAATATTTATGTGACCAATAGGACTATTTTTGGGTGCTGAAAGTTTTGTTCTACACATTTCTCATCTTAATGTTTTTTGTTTCTCTGAACTATTATCGACCAAATGTCTAGAGGCATTGACCAATTAATTTCTGGTCGTTTTGAAGTAAATTATGTGTTGCGGGCACCTGTATCTTAAATTTGGGATGCTAAAAGTTTTTAGGTGTCCTTGATTGTTTAATTTTTTCGTTTTGAAATCTGACTAAATCTTGAAATTATCTGCCCATTTTTGACCTCCAATGGTGCACCGCACGAAACCAGAGTTTCCAAGGGTTTTTGGGGTCGCTGATTTTGAATTCGAGGTCGGTTAAGGTCTATCACATTGGGTTCAAGGTCATTTGATGGTCAAAATAAGAAAACATAAAAAAAATGAAAAAAGTTATATATAGGTTTTTGGGGTCCCTGAGTCCAAATTTGTGTTTACTTTGACTTTTAAGGTCAGTCAGAGTCACTTCAAGGTCATCGTAAGGTCATACTAAGGTTAAATATGCAAATGATCTTAAAAAAAAGGAAAATTGGTCTATAAATTTTTCGATTTGCTAGCTCCAAATATAAAGACGGTCGACCTTTAGGCCCTTAGTTTCAAGGTCATTTGAAGGTCAAACGAAGGAAACACTAATCCGTGCTTTGTTTGACCCTCAGGGTCGCTCAGACGCCACCTCAAGGTGATACTGAGGATAAATATATAATGACCTTCAAAAATTCATCAGAAAAAATTCGTCTCTAAATTTTTTGCTTTGCTAAGGATGAATAAGTAGCTCTATGACCTTGGTATTAAGGTCATTTGAAACTCAACTAAGAAAACACTAAAAAATAAATTTAAGAAGTATTCATAGGTTTTTAGGTCGTTGATTTCGTATCCAGGCTTGGTTTGGCCTTTAAGGTCAACCAGTGGACATTTTAAGTGTTACTAAAGTAAAATTTATAAATGACTCTAAAAAATCTAAGTAAATTTGTCTATTGGTTTGCCTGGCAGGAAAGTCAGAAACGGAAACAAATAAGAAACATTAAGTTAAAAAAGGAGCTAACAGATGGCTTATGTCTACCGCAAGAGATTAATTGCAATGAAGTAATATTAATACCGCAAAAAAATGCAGTAGTTGGTCTATGTAGGACTTAAAGTTTGCAGGTTCAGGTTCAAACTTTGAGACCTATTTATGAATTTATTTAGATTATTCGAAAATCATTAATTTATTTAACCTTCAAGTGACCTTAAAATGACCTTGAAGTGGCGTCTGGGCGACCTTGAAGGTCAAACAAAGCACGGATTCGGGCTTAACGACCCCAAAATACTTCATACGTTTTTTCCGATTTTTTTCTTCGTGTTTTCACAGTTTGATTTTCTAATGAGCTTAAAACTAAGAGCATAGGGATCGACCGTCTTTAGATTTGGATTCTTAAATGTCATTTATATATCTAACCTCAGTATGACCTTAAGATGCCCTTGAGGTGACCTTGGTATAATCTTTTATGTCAAAGTATAATATAAACTTTTGTCTCCGTTTTTTAGCAGTTTCATTTTCAAATGACTTCGAAATTAAGGGCATGGAGGTGGACCGTTTTCAGATTTGGAGTAAGCAAACCGAAAAAACCATATACCAATTTTCTCAGATTTTTTCAAGGTCATTTATATGTTTAACCTCAGTATGACCTTTAAGTGACCGCGAGATGACCTTAAATATGAAAGTGAGCCCTCATTTAGACTCACCGAACCAACAAACTCATATACATTTTTTCTTTCGTGTTTTCTTAGTTCGACCTTCAAATGACCTTAACCGACTTCGGAATCAGCGACCTCAAAAACTCTGGTTTCGTGCGGTGTACGATTCGAAGTCAAATGTAGACCAATGTTATTTAAGCTATTTTTAAAGGCAATATTTACTTATTAACGTGCTAACAATTGGGAGGTACTGCGAATGCTCCAACCGAGGAAAGTTCTTTTGGAGACTTCGGCCTTTGATGTTTTTTCTTCGAGTTTTCTTTAAATTCTTTATTTAAAGGTGTTGTCATTTAATTAAATGTGATGTTTAAACATTCTTACGGCCGAGTGATGATCGCGTTGTTAAATTTAGCAATGGACTTAGCAATTGTTAAAAGTTAACAACGGTTTAGATTGTTTAACCAGAGTCTATTAATCTAAGATTAATAAACTCTGTGTTTAACAAGACGTCATTGTTAGTGTTATTCAATGATTTAAGTAGGCGACCTGTCAAAATCTGACATTTTGTTAAACATTCTAATCCGTTGTTAACTTTTAACAATTGCTAAGTTAACAACGGTTTAGAATGTTTAACAAAAGGTAAGATTTTGACAAGTTGCCTACTAAAATCATTGAATAACACTGACAATGACGTTTTGTTAAACATTCTAAACCGTTGTTAACTTTTAACAATTGCTAAGTTCATTGCTAAATTTAACAACGCGATCATCACTCGGCCGTTAGAATATCAATCTAAGGAAAGCTTTTTGTACTAGAAAATAGTAGTTTTTTTAAATATTTCTTTTATTTCTATTAATTTTTAATATTTTACATTCTGGAAAAATATGGGTAAATGTCAGGGAAAACCTGGAAATGTCAGTGATTTTTTTTGTGATTTTAGAGTATAAACCCTGACAGCATAACAATGATGTTTTTTGAACGTTTTAATACGGACTGGCGAAAACGGGCGCTTATAAAAATTAAATATGCGTGCAATTCATTCTTTGGGGCCTTCATAAAGATTTCCTTAAAGTTAGAACTGAATCCAAAATGAGCTAGCTTTGCCAATTAGACAATTTCATATGGAATGACTCCAATAGTTCCATTTAAATGGATCCCATGTATCTCTTATTAAATACATTTTGTTAAATAACCTAGATCAGCCACTGATTGAGGATTAATAATTTCTACCTTTAAGGCCTCAACTCATTAATCGCACTTAATATTCATTATTAATCATCAATTAAAAAAAAAGATACAAAATATTTTAATTGTTTTTATTGTTGAAAAATAAAATAAAATTACACTTAATGATACTAATATCATACAAAGATCAAAACAATAAGTATTATTGTAAACAACCAAACAGTGCTCACTGCGCAAACTTAAACTTGTGCAGTTTGTGCACCAATTACCTCTTAGACAACACAAGTACTCCGATGATCATTTATAAAATTTTAATATCAAACTGAAAATCATGAATTGGAAACAACATGTGCAGTAATTTTTCAGTCTTCGAGAGGAATGTACTTGATATGAAACACTTTAATATTAAAAATATTTTTTTAAAAAATTTACAAATTAAAAAATTATTGTAAGAATTACAACCTAACTAAATATCGACATTTTAATTATACAAAATATTAAGCATCTTAACTAACTATACGAGTTTTTTATAAACCAAGATATACAAAGATAAAAATAAATATACACTATAAAATATAAATAATATATTTTGGCTAGAGGTGAGTTGTCTGTGGCTCCACGAATAATTGTAAAAATGTATAAAAAGTGTAAACATTGTTCTTAAAAAAAACTACACACTTAGGCCCTAATTTATTAAAAAATAGCTGTCAAAATTTAAAAGCTGCAGTTTATCTTGCTTTGCCTTTTTTGTACACATTTTCTAACTAAGACTGCATATATTTAGTGAAAAATCTGTTTTCTAGTATTTAATCGTAAATATTTTTAACATAGATAAACAAGAATCTGACTACTTTCTTTAAGTGATTTGGATTTGATTACAATATACTATACAATATTTCATCCAAAACTCACATGCGAGTACTGTGGAGTGTCCCATTTTCGAAACTTACAGGTATCTCCGTAATTGTTAAGGCTATTCAAAAAGTCGTGTTTTTGGGTTAAACTTAAAATGGTAAAATCAAAATTTGAAAATTTTTGCTCGCTTAAAGGCGACGACTGATTTGTAACCGAACGTTGTAATGTAATGCTCGCTACGAGCATTACATTACAGCAACCCGTTCAGTTCATCACCACATCGTAGCGAATATTCGCGTTTGAATGCTCGGTTCACGAGTGATCCACCATTCGTCTTCACAGTGTCGTCGAAAATGTCAGACATGGAGGTCGCGTTTGCATTTCTGAAAAAAACGCGTTTGGGTAACGAATTTGTACAGAAGCAGACAACAAAACGGTGAACAGACTTTATTAAGCATTCTCAAAAATCAAGGCCAATACAAAAACTTCATTCGAATGAGTGCAACAGATTTTGAACTCCTGGTTAACTTGATCGGGCCAAAAGTGGCCAAAGCAGACACTTCCTTTAAAAAGGCGATAACAGTGACAGAAAGTTTCGCTGCTTTTTTTTATTTTAGCTAACTTTCTTCTAAGCGACTACTGTAGGCTGTTAATTTTTTTACATCTATCCCCATTTCATTCACCAGTTCCTTCCATGTGTCATTGTGTTTTTTTTTTAATTTGTAAAAATTAATCCTTATGACGGGGATCCCAAAGATTTGCAAAACCTCAGAAAATAAATTTAATTTAAATAGGAAAAAACCACGACTTTCCATACGCTCGCAACGAACAAACTGATTCACTGATTGACTAGCGCCGAACATTTCAAAGGGATTCGCGAAAAAACCGACAACCCGATGGAGCAGGGGCGAGCGCGAGCAGCTCAGTTTTCTGTATTCACTGCGTGAATGTTCGATGTGTAACATGTTACATTACAACGTTTAGTTACAAGTCAGTCGCCGCCTTAAGAGATACGGGTTTTTCGGGCTTATTTGCGGTGGTCTGTTGGTATTTCTATCTGACGTTTCGTCTACTACTGCGCCAAACCTTATCAAAGTTGGGTCCGAGGTTAAAGTACTCTTCCTGACGGCTTACGGTTGACTGTTACAGCGACTGTCAAGGCTTCTGCTTTTGTTGGAGTTTTGGTGGTGGGGGCTTTCTGTTCCGTTCCAGCCTTTTTTAGCGTTTTTGTGTCTTTTAGTGCTGGTATCCAAGTTTTACCAAGATTAAGGCCCTCTTCTTTTCTATTAAAGTTGTTCTTATGTTTTTGTATCTCTATTGCCTCCCTGTATATTCTGTGTCATCAGATAGAACAGCCAATTATTATCCAAGAATAAACAGGCAGGCCATAAAGATACAAAAACATAAGTAACTTAAAAAGAATGGGCTTAACTGTAAACGGATACCAGCACTAAAAGACACAAAAACAATTTTTTTTTATTTTACCAATATAAGTACGACCAAAAAAGGGCGCACGACACCTATATTACTATTTTGATTGCACTAATAATTACGACAATAACCTATAGAAGTGTCGAAAATGGGACAACCTGTGCTAGGCTTGAAAATTTGCCACTCTACTCATTTAAGAACAAGAGTGACAAGCGTACTTTCATGTAGGTATCGAAGAGATAAAATATTATATGTATTTCTTACAAGTAAAAAAATACCATCAATTGCAATACAAATTTTACTAGATTTTATAAATATTTTCAATTTTATTGAAACGTAAAACAATATACGTATACAATGTCTTTCAGAAGTCCCGGAACGGTCTTGTATTTTGTAAATGGTAATATGGAAAAACGCAAAAATTAATAAATAGTGGTATTAAGATACGCCCTCCCCCCTACAAGAGGAAGCACAAAGAACCTACTGAGTAGTTTTTAATTTTTTCGTTTACGAAATATGAGACCTGTTTTGGAAGACACTGTGTATATATATAATTATATATTTAATATATATATATATATATATATATATATATTTATATATATATATATATATATTATATATATATATACAAACACTTTTATTTGTATGTATTGTATGTAATATTACGAGGAGCTCTACTTATATTTTGAGCGTTGGCAGGTGTCATCTAACATTTTCACTGTGAAGGTTGACATTTTTGACCAAAACCTTATTTAAACATTTTTTATTAAGCGGGATTTGTGTTGTTTACAGTCACTTACACACTCTTTTGGCGACGAAGCCACTATCAAACGCTGTTATAACGAATTTATTCGTGGTCGCATTCACTCGTTAAAGTTTTTTAAAATCAGTTGTTGTGTCAAGAAACATCGATGCTGTGCAAAAACTAATAATGCAAGATGGTCATCTGCTCATTAAGCCAACCTTAGATATTATTTCCATCAGCATAAATTAAATGTTGCTTGTTGTTGTTCCCGTGAAAAAGGTTTTTCTCAATGGACCACGTAATCTGACAAAATCTCAAAAATATGTGCGTGTCGATTTGGTGAAAACAAATGCTTAAAAAATACAATGACGGTGCTTTAACAGTAAATAGCAGTCTACTTATGAGATTTTAAGATGAACAATATCTAAAAAAAAGATTTTCTTGCCTGAAGCATTTTGAATAAAATGTCTTCTGTATTTTCGGGAAAACTGGTCACGTGGCAACAGTGCTTTATGGCAACGTACGATGGGTTAATTCTGGATAGTACACAACCATTTCTTTGCCCGAAGTCTACGGTGAGCCAATAATAACAAACCCATCTGTCTATTTGAGCACTCAAAAAATCAAATTATTGTGTCATCCGCCGTACAGTTCTGATTTGGGACCAAATGATTTCTTTTTGTTCAAGCATAAATTGCGTCGACAATAGAAGCCGTTGTTTGATTTATTCAAAGGCCATGTTCTGGAGATGTCTCAAGCAGAACAAAAAAAATGCCTTGACAAATAGTTCCAATGCATGATACTATATACGTCATAAAAGAGAAAAAATGACACACATTTAATTTATTTTGAATGATAACACACTGTTTTTTGTGTTCATTATTAGGCTCAAAATATAGGCAGTGCCCCTTGTACTAGAATTTTCCATTATTTTGACATTAAGAAGAATAACATCCTAGGGTATTTTTAGTGCTTATTTGTAGTACAGTTTACAGAAAACAATGGAAGATTTTTTGGTAAATAACACCACACCACCAGTACTATTTAAAAAAAAAAGATGCATAGAACCTAAAAACCCAAAATTCGGACAAAAATCAACTTTTCTCTGTTTTTTATATGAAAAAAGCTGTCATAAATAGCCATTTCTAAGAGTAAAAAATTGAATTGTAATTTAATCCCGATGCTGTCAATAGGTCTTTTGTAAAGAATCAAAAAAGCAAACAAAATGGTTTTTTGCTAAACCTTTATGATGCATTTTTTACAAAGAAAAGTCGGAAAACCGCTAAAATTGACAACTTTTTAAAAAATTTATAAGTTCAAACCTTTTAAAGTTGGAAAACTGATCTTCGGAAAAATGATTATTTAAACCATGTTATTTAAACGGGCTGAAGGCAGGCCCCGTTTAATGTGTGGTCTTTTCAAAATCGCAGTTTAAATATTTTGGACGATTCACCGTACTTATTGTAATTGTCCGATTTGAATGTAGTAAACGGTTTATTAAACTCCACATTTTATATTGCAACTTGTACAGGGTGTCCGGTTATAAACATAACCCCATTAACTTTTTTATTTGACGTTTGGGAAAAATGAGTTCATTATAAAAGTTTAATGTTTCAAAATATATTTTTTTAAAACTTCCTTATACTTGTACACAAGGTGTTTCAGAAAGTCTGGACGTGGTCCTACTATCTTATTTGAAATAAGTCCCCTATTTTTTTCTTTGAGACTTGAATTCTCCTTAAAATTTTAAACATTTTTGATGTAGCATACCCTATGTCTGAATAGTTACATCACGAAATGCAAAAAACGTAAGCTTTATCATTATCACGCGATATCGCTACATCTGTCAAATAAATACATTTGGTCCAAATTTAGTTACTAACTAATTTAGTTACAACTCTTTCGTAGTCACACACACGCCTACAAGCCCTTTTTAAATTATAATTATTCTTAAAATAAAACTCATAAATGCCTTTTCTTTCTTCTTCAAAATAACCCATAGTTAAATATTTTACCAAATAATAAAAACTAATATCAGTGTGAAAAGAAAGTCATTTAACGGATATTCAAATTTTATGGCAAATTGATGAAATGAATAAACATGGCGATATAGCATAATAGTGATAATAATAGGCTTATATTTTTTTGCATTATGCGTTAATCCTTACTATCTGCCCAAATGAATGGCGCGTGATGCACAATGTTCAAACCCTTTTTTCACACTTTTTGAAATTTACGGAAATCGAAGATATGCAAGCAAGTTGATAATAAAATATGAAGTTTAATAATCCGTTCAAAGATTAAAATCGGACAATTAAAACTGGTACGCTGAATTGTCCAAAATTTACTCGATTCTGAAAAAACACACATCAGACAGCAATCCGCTTTTAGGCCAAACAACATGTTATAAATAATCTTTTTTCGAATCAGCTTTCCAACTTTAAAATTAGCGATTTTCCGACTTTTCTCTGCAAGATAATGCATCAATAAAGATTAGCAAAAAAATCGATTATTCAATTAAATTACTTTTTTTTTACTCTAAAGAAAAAAATGGCTATTTTAAACAGTTTTCATATAAAAAATACAGAAAAGCAATTTTTGTACGGTTTTTATTTTTGTTTATATGCACCTGTTTTAAAAGATGGTATAATGTTTTGCTGTAAAATTTTTAAATTACCAAAAGATCTTTATAAACTGTGCTTTTGCTAACTTTTCCCTAGTATAGCTTGCCACAGTGTATAAAACAACAATGCTCTCCTTTTGAAGCTGCACAGTGCTTCTGGAATTTTGGCAGAAAAATGCCGTTTATTTAGTTACAGTTAACTGGTAAAGTTAACTTAGCTGATCAGTTTTGATTATTATACTTATTAAAAACAGAATAAATAAAAAACAGTGACAAGAACTACAAAACAAACGTAATATGATACCCAATTATTCGAGAACTTTTATTTTTTAAAATAATGTAAAAAAAAAAATCTATCTAAATAGTCTTGTTTAGTCATCACAGGAAAAATTTTGTGAAATATAAGTCATTCGGTTCATAGTACTTACTTATTAATTTAAAATATTTATACAAAATCCTTATTAATTTAAAAAGTTTGAATCAGGGTTTTTTAAATTTTTTTTTTTAAAAGATTAAAAAAATAACAATAGCTATATTTCTTTTTTAAAGAAAAAAAAAAAAACGGTTAAAATGTATTAATTTAAAACTAAATTGGGACCGTACAAGAAAAATTTGTCTTGTACAAGTAATATCAAAACTGAATAATTTGGTCTAAAACATATTTCATAAATTTTAAAATTACTAAAAAATTTAATGTCACTTATATTTGGGATTCAGATTTTAAAATATTGCTGTTTTAATAGAAGAAGTAACAGAACTGTGTAAGATGGACCAATTTTTCTACCTTGGTTAAGCCACAGTAGTCCTGGGTAGTTAACGTTGGGCGTTGAAATTTCTGAAATAAAAAAGAATGTGACATCATTACTTAAATGAAATACTTTTATATATATATATATATATATATATATATATATATATATATATATATATATATATATATATATATATATATATATATATATATATATATATATATATATATATATATATATATATATATATATATATAATATATATATATATATATATATATATATATATATATATATATATATATATATATATATATATATATATATATATATATATATATATATATATATATATATATATATATATATATATATATATATATATATATATATATATATATATATTAAAATTGAATTCAAAACGTAATTCTTGCATAAAAAAAAGGCAAAAGTTCCTATTGATATGGGTCGAAAATGCTTCCAAGGGGGCTACCCTTTAAATAGGACACCTTAAAGAAGATTTTTTTTTTATAACTTTAAACCCTTTTAAATTAAATTTTGAAAATTGTTGTACGGTATAAACATTAAGGTAATAAGATTCTAAATTCAAATTTTAAAATTCTAATCCAGGTACGTCACATACGGGGAGGGTAAGTGTTAAAATATCCCGTTTTCTTTTACAATTTAGGTTATTGTGATTTTGTTTTAAAATATATATATATATATATATATATATATATATATATATATATATATATATATATATATATATATATATATATATATATATATATATACCGGGTGACAACGAAATCACTACCCAGCCCTTCATTTTCTTGAATAAAAACGTATGGCTTTCAAAAGAATAACATATTATATTTTAAGATGCCGATTTTTGGGTATTATAAAAAATGTACCTACCACTTCCGTTTTTAAACCCGGGAAAAAACTCAACTTTCATTTTTAATGGAACACCCTGTATATTTTTTCAATTTGGTTCTAGGAATCATTTCTGATATAAAATCTAAATTTAACCTATACCTATATCTGCTAGTTTTTAAGAAAATGGCGATTAAAGATGTCCAAACTACCGCATTATGCAGTTTTATGGGAAAACAAATAAAGGATATAAAAATTATTATGTTTAATTTAATTTTTTCTGAAGACTCTATCTGTGGAGGTCATAATAAAACCCCGGCTTTACCGGAAGTGCTGCAAAAAAATTGACTTTTCTAATAATGTTACTTCAAAAATTTAAATGCAACACCTGTATATTTTTAAATTTGGATTCTAGGGGTCATTCTAAATATAAAATCTGTATAATACCCTATACCTATCTTTGTTAGTTTTTGAGAAAATGGCGATTGAAGATGTCCAAACGACCCCCCCATTATGCAGTTATAGGAAAAAAATAATTTAGAAAATTAATAAGCCTAAAATAATTAAAGGGCTCTCTCTTGAAGCAGTTTTGTTATTTTAATATTAGTTTTTATTTAAGTAGTTAATTAAAAAATTATTTATAAAGAAATTAAAAAATATTAAATGTTTCAACGTTTATTTGTTTCCCCTAAACTGCATAATATGCGGTCTTTGGACATCTTCAATCGCCATTTCTCAAAAAACCAAGTTTAGGTATAGGATATATACGGATTTTATATAGGAATGACCGTAAGAATCCAAATTTAAAAAACAGGTTTGCTTTTAAATTTTGAAATTTTTATTGGAAAAGTCAACCTTCCCCCGGTAAGAAGTATTTTATGCCCTTTCCAAAATAGAGTTCAGAAAATTAAAATTAAACTATAATAATTTTATATCATTTTTTGTTTCCATAAAGCATATAAACGGATTTGAACATTTTTAAATTTGCCATTTTCTAAAAACAATAGATAGGATAGAAAATATCATTTTATATCAGAAATGATTCGTAGAATCAAATTTTAAAAAATACAGGGTTTTCCCAAATTTGAAAAATCAAAGAATGTCGTTCATTTAAGCCAAAATTGATAGAGACATGTTATATATCAAAATAAACATCTTTTTATATATTATAGCATCCTAAAATTTGAAAACTAAATTTTTATTCAAAATAAAAGGGGTAGTATTCGTTGTCACCCGTAAAATATATATATATATATATATATATATATATATATATATATATATATATATATATATATATATATATATATATATATATATATATATATATATATATATATATATATATATATATATATATATATTATATATATATATATATATATATATATATATATATATATATATATAATATATATATATATATATATATATATATATATATATATATATATATATATATATATATATATATATATATATATATATATTATACCGGGTGACAACGAAATCACTCTGCTGTATTTTCTTGAATAAAAAAAAACATTTGAGATTTTAGGATGCTATAATATATATAAGATGCTGATTACAGTCTCTATCATATCCGGTTTAACCGGAAACGACATCAACTTTGATTTTTCAATGGAATACCCTGTATATTTTTTAAAATTTGGATTCTACGAATCATTTCTGATATAAAATGTATATTATGTCCTATACCTATCTCTGCTAGTTTTTGAGAAAATGGCAATTAAAGATGTCCAAACTACCGCATATTATGCAGTTTTATGGGTAAACAAATAAATGATATAAAAAATTATTATGTTTAATTTAATTTTCTCTTAAAACTCTATATTTGAAGGTCATAATAAAACAACTTCCGGCTTTACCGGAAGTGCTGCGAAAATTGACTTTTCCAATAATGTTATTTCAAAAATTTAAATGCAACACCCTGTTTATTTTTTTTAAATTTGGATTCTACTGGTCATTCCTGATATAAAATCCGTATAATATCCTATACCTATCTTTGTTAGTTTTTGAGATAATGGCGATTGAAGATGTCCAAACGACCGCATATTATGCAGTTGTAGGGGAAACAAATAAACGTTAGAAACATTTAATATTTTTTAATTTCTTTATAAATAATTTTTTAATTAACTACTTAAATAAAAAACTAATATTAAAATAACAAAACTGCTTCAAAGAGAGAGCTTGAATTATTTTAGGCTTATTAATTTTCTAACATTTAATTGTTTTCCCCTATAACTGCATAATGTGCGGTCGGGTCGTTTGGACATCTTCAATCGCCATTTTCTCAAAAACTAACAAAGATAGGTATAGGATATTATACAGATTTTATATTTAGAATGACCCGTAGAATCCAAATTTTAAAAAATATACAGGGTGTTGCATTTAAATTTTTGAAGTAACATTATTAGAAAAGTCAATTTTCGCAGCACTTCCGGTAAAGCCGGAAGTAGTTTTATTATGACCTCCACAGATAGAGTCTTCAGAAAAAATTAAATTAAACATAATAATTTTTATATCCTTTATTTGTTTTCCCATAAAACTGCATAATGTGCGGTAGTTTGGACATCTTTAATCGCCATTTTCTTAGAAACTAGCAGATATAGGTATAGGTTATAATTTAGATTTTATATCAGGAATGATCCTTAGAAACCAAATTGAAAAAAATATACAGGGTGTTCCATTAAAAAATCAAAGTTGATGTTGTTTCAGTTAAACCGGAAGTGGTAAAGCACATCTTATAATATCCAAAATCGGCATCTTATATATAATATGTTATTCCTAAAATTTAGAAAGCCATACGTTTTTATTCAAGAAAATGAAGGGCTGGGTAGTGATTTCGTTGTCACCCGGTTTTTTATATATATATATATATATATATATATATATATATATATATATATATATATATATATATATATATATATATATATATATATATATATATATTTTATATATATTTTCAAACAAAATCACAATAACCCTAAATTGTAAAAGAAAACGGGATATTTTAACACTTACCCTCCCCCGTATGTGACGTACCTGATTAGAATTTTAAAATTTTGAATTTAGAATCTTATTTACCTTTAAATGTTTATACCGTACAACAATTTTCAAAATTTAATTTTAAAAGGGTTTAAAGTTATAAAGAAAAAATCTTCTTTAAGGTGTCCTATTTAAAGGGGCGTAGCTCCCTTAGGAAGCATTTTCGGACCCATATCAATAGGAACTTTTTGCCTTATTTTTATGCAAGAATTACGCTTTTGAATCACCCTGCATATATATATATATATATATATATATATATATATATATATATATATAATATATATATATATATATATATATATATATATATATATATATATATATATATATATATATATATATATATATATATATATATATATATATATATTATATATATATATATATATATATATATATATATTATATATATATATATATATATATATATATATAATATATATATATATATATATATATATATATATATATATATATATATATATATATATATATATATATATATATAGTATTTCATTTAAGTAATGATGTCACATTCTTTTTTATTTCAAAATTTCAACTACAGTTAACTACCCAGGACTACTGTGAAGCTAACCAAGGTAAAATTGGTCCATCTTACACAGTTCTGTTACTTCTTCTATTAAAACAGCAATATTTTAAAATCTGAATCCCAAATATAAGTGACATTAAATTTTTTAGTAATTTTAAAATTTATGAAATATGTTTTAGACCAAATTATTCAGTTTTGATATTACTCTGTACAAGACAAATTTTTCTTGTACGAGTCCCAATTTAGCGTTTAAATTTAATACATTTTAACCGTTTTTTTGTCTTTAAAAATGAATATATAGCTATTGTTTATTTTTTTTAATCTTTTAAAAAAAATTAACAAACTCCTGATTCAAACTATAAATTAATAAGCGATTTTGTATAAATATTTTAAATTAATAATGTAAGTACTATGAACCGAATGACTTATATTTCACAAAATTTTTCCTGTTGATGACTAAACAAGACTATTTAGCATAGATTTTTTTCTACATTATTTTTAAGAAAATAAAAGTTCTCGAATAATTGGGTATCATATTACGTTTGTTTTGTAGTTCTTGTCACTGTTTTTTATTTATTCTGTTTTTAATAAGTATAATAATCAAAACTGATCAGCTAAGTTAACTTTACCAGTTAACTGTAACTTACAATAAACGGCATTTTTCTGCAATGTACCCGCAGAAGCACTGTGCAGCTTCGAAATGGAGCAGCTACTTAAGTTGTTTTATACACTGTGGCAAGCTATACTAGAATAGTTAGCAAAAGCACAGTTTATAAAGATCTTTTTGGTAATTAAAATTTCACAGCAAAACATTATACCATCTTTTTAAAACAGGTGCATATAAACTAAAAAATAAAAATCCGTACAAAAGTTAGCTTTTCTGTATTTTTTATATGAAAAAACTGTCAAAAATAGCCATTTTTTCTTTTAGAGTAAAAAAATAGTAATTTAATTGAATAATCGATTTTTTTTTGCTAATCTTTATTGATGCATTATCTTGCAGAGAAAAGTCGGAAAAATCGCTAATTTTAAAGTTGGAAAGCTGATCTTCGGAAAAATGATTATTTATAACATGTTGTTTAAACGGCCTAAAAGCGGATTGCTGTCTGATGTGTGTTTTTTTCAGAATCGCAGTAACATTTTGGACAATTCAGCGTACTAGCTGTAATTGTCCGATTTTAATCTTTTGAACGGATTATTAAACTTCATATTTTATTATCAACTTGCTTGCATATCTTCGATTTCCATGTAAATTTGGCAAAAAGTGTGAAAAACGGGTTTGAACATTGTGCATCACGCGCCATTTCGTTCTTGGGCAGAATAGTAAGGGATTACACGCATAATGCAAAAAACTATAAGCCTTATCATTATCACTATTATGCTATATCGCCATGTTTATTCATTTCATCAATTTGCCATAAAGTTTGACATATCCGTTAAATGACTTTCTTTCACACTGATATTAGTTTTTATTATTTGGTAAAATATTTAACTATGGGTTATTTTGAAGAAGAAAGAAAAGGCATTTATGAGTTTTATTTTAAGAATAATTATAATTTAAAAAGGGCTTGTAGGCGTGTGTGTGACTACGAAAGAGTTGTAACTAAATTAGTTAGTAACTAAATTTGGACCAAATGTATTTATTTGACAGATGTAGCGATATCGCGTGATAATGATAAAGCTTACGTTTTTGCATTTCGTGATGTAACTATTCAGACATAGGGTATGCTACATCAAAAATGTTTAAAATTTTAGGAGAATTCAAGTCTCAAAGAAAAAATAGGGACTTATTTCAAATAAGATAGTAGGACCACGTCCAGACTTTCTGAAACACCTTGTGTACAAGTATAAGGAAGTTTTAAAAAAATATATTTTGAAACATTAAACTTTTATAATGAACTCATTTTTCCCAAACGTCAAATAAAAAAGTTAATGGGGTTATGTTTATAACCGGACACCCTGTACAAGTTGCAATATAAAATGTGGAGTTTAATAAACCGTTTACTACATTCAAATCGGACAATTACAATAGTACGGTGAATCGTCCAAAATATTTAAACTGCGATTTTGAAAAGACCACATTAAACAGGAGTCTTCAGCCCGTTTAAATAACATGGTTTAAATATCATTTTTCGAAAGATCAGTTTTCCAACTTTAAAAGGTTTGAACTTATAAATTTTTTAAAAGTTGTCAATTTTAGCGTTTTCCGACTTTTCTTTGTAAAATGCATCATAAAGGTTTATCAAAAAACCATTTTGTTTGCTTTTTGATTCTTTACAAAGACCTATTGACAGCATCGGGATTAAATTACAATTCAATTTTTACTCTTAGAAATGGCTATTTATGACAGCTTTTTCATATATAAAAACAGAAAAGTTGATTTTTGTCGAATTTTGGGTTTTAGGTTCTATGCATCTTTTAATAGTACTGGTGGTGTGGTGTTATTTACAAAATCTTCCATTGTTTTCTGTAAACTGTACTACAAATAAGCACTAAAATACCCTAGGATGTTATTCTTCTTAATGTCAAAATAATGGAAAATTCTAGTACAAGGGCACTGCCTATATTTTGAGCCTAATAATGAACACAAAAAACAGTGTGTTATCATTCAAAATAAATTAAATGTGTGTCATTTTTTCTCTTTTATGACGTATATAGTCTCATGCATTGGAACTATTTGTCAGGCATTTTTTGTTCTGCTTGAGACATCTCCAGAACATGGCTGAATAAATCAAACAACAGCTATTGTCGACGCAATTTATGTGAACAAAAGAAATCATTTGGTCCCAAATCAGAACTGTACGCGGATGACACAATAATTTGATTTTTTGAGTGCTCAAATAGACAGATGGGTTTGTTATTATTGGCTCACCGTAGACTTCGGGCAAAGAAATGGTTGTGTACTATCCAGAATTAACCCATCGTACGTTGCCATAAAGCACTGTTGCCACGTGACCAGTTTTCCCGAAAATACAGAAGACATTTTATTCAAAATGCTTCAGGCAAGAAAATCTTTTTTTTAGATATTGTTCATCTTAAAATCTCATAAGTAGACTGCTATTTACTGTTAAAGCACCGTCATTGTATTTTTTAAGCATTTGTTTTCACCAAATCGACACGCACATATTTTTGAGATTTTGTCAGATTACGTGGTCCATTGAGAAAAACCTTTTTCACGGGAACAACAACAAGCAACATTTAATTTATGCTGATGGAAATAATATCTAAGGTTGGCTTAATGAGCAGATGACCTTCTTGCATTATTAGTTTTTGCACAGCATCGATGTTTCTTGACACAACAACTGATTTTAAAAAACTTTAACGAGTGAATGCGACCACGAATAAATTCGTTATAACAGCGTTTGATAGTGGCTTCGTCGCCAAAAGAGTGTGTAAGTGACTGTAAACAACACAAATCCCTCTTAATAAAAAATGTTATAAGGTTTTGGTCAAAAATGTCAACCTTCACAGTGAAAATGTTAGATGACACCTGCCAACGCTCAAAATATAAGTAGAGCTCCTCGTAATATTACATACAATACATACAAATAAAAGTGTTTGTATATATATATATATATATATATATATATATATATATATATATATATATATATATATATATATATATATATATATATATATATATATATATATATCAGTGTCTTCAAAACGGTCTCATATTTTAGCGAAAAATTAAAAACTACTCAGTAGGTTCTTTGTGCTTCCTCTTGTAGGGGGAAGGGCGTATCTTAATACCACTATTTATTAATTTTTGCGTTTTTCCATATTACCATTTACAAAATACAAGACCGTTCCGGGACTTCTGAAAGACATTGTATACGTATATTGTTTTACGTTTCAATAAAATTGAAAATATTTATAAAATCTAGTAAAATTTGTATTGCAATTGATGGTATTTTTTTACTTGTAAGAAATACATATAATATTTTATCTCTTCGATACCTACATGAAAGTACGCTTGTCACTCTTGTTCTTAAATGAGTAGAGTGGCAAATTTTCAAGCCTAGTACAGGTTGTCCCATTTTCGACACTTCTATAGGTTATTGTCGTAATTATTAGTGCAATCAAAATAGTAATATAGGTGTCGTGCGCCCTTTTTTGGTCGTACTTATATTGGTAAAATAAAAAAAAATCGTTTTTGTGTCTTTTAGTGCTGGTATCCAAGTTTACTAAGATTAAGGCCCTATTCTTTTCTATTAAAGTTGTACTTATGTTTTTGTATCTTTATGGCCTGCCTGTTTATTCTTGGATAATAATTGGCTGTTCTATCTGATGACACAGAATATACGGGGGGCAATGAGATGCAAAAACATAAAACAACAATAGAAAAGAAGAAACAATCTTTGGGAAACGGATACCAACACTAAAAGCACAAGCTAAACGGAACAGAAAGCCCCCACCACCAAAACTCCCAAAAAAAGCGGGAAAACCCTTTACAGTCGCTGTAACAGTCAACCGTAAGCCGTCAGGAAGAACAACCTCGGACCCAACTTTTGATAAGGTTTGGCGCAGTATGGACGAAACGTCAGATAGAAATACCAACAGACCACGCAAAAAAGCCCGAAAAAAACCCCTATCTCTTAAGGGGGGACTGACTTGGGTTAAACGTTGTAATGTAACATGTTAAAATCGAACATTCACGCAGTGAATAAAAACAGCTGCTCGCGCTCCCCCTGCTCCATCGGGTTGTCGGTTTTTCCGAATCCCTTTGAAATGTTCGGCGCTAGTCAATCAGTGAATAGTTTGTTCGTTGCAAGCGTATGGAAAGTCGTGGTTTTCCTATTTAAATTAAATTTATTTTCTGAGGTTTTGCAAATCTTTGGGATCCCCGTCCAAGTTAATTTTTACAAATTAAAAACACAATGACACATGGAAGGAACTGGTGAATGAAATGGGGATAGATGTAAAATTAACAGCCACCCGTAGTCGCTTAGAAAGTTAGCTAAAATAAAAAAGCAGCGAAACTTTCTGTCACTGTTATCGCCTTTTTAAAGGAAGTGTCTGCTTTTTACTTTTGGCCGATCAAGTTAACCAGGAGTTAAAAATCTGTTGCACTCATTGAATGAAGTTTTGTATTGGCCTTGATTTTGAGAATGCTTAATAAAGTCTGTTCACCTTTTTGTTGTCTGCTTCTGTAAAAATTCGTTACCCAAACGCTTTTTTTAAAAAATGCAAATGCGACCTCCATGTCTGACATTTTCGACGACACTGTGAAGACGAATGGTGGATCACTCGTGACCGAGCATTAAAAACGCGAATATTCGCTACGATGTGGTGATGAACTGACGGGTTGCTTTTGAATGCTCGTAGCGAGCTTACATTACAACTTCATTACAAATCAGTCGTCGCCTTTAAGCGGAAAATTTTTCAAATTTTGATTTTACCTTTTTTAATTTTAAACCCCAAAACCCAAAACCTTAACAATTACGGAGATTTTTAATTTTCGAAAATGGGACCCCCAGTACCCCGCATGTGAGTTTTGGATGAAATTTTTATAGTATATTGTAATCAAACCCAAATCACTTAAAGAAAGTAGTCAGATTCTTGTTTATCTATGTTAAAATATTTGATTAAATACTAGAAAACAGATTTTCACTAAATATATGCAGTCTTAGTTAGAAAATGTGTACAAAAGGCAACAAGAAAACTGCAGCTTTTAAATTTTGACAGCTATTTTTAATAAATTAGAGCCCCTAATGTATGGTTTTTAAGAACAATGTTTACACTTTTTATACATTTTACAATTATTCGTGGAGCCACAGACAACTCACCTCTACCCAAAAATATATTATTTATATTTTATAGTGTATTATTTTTATCTTTGTATATCTTGGTTTATAAAAACTCGTATAGTTATTAAGATGCTTAATATTTTGTATAATTAAAATGTCGATATTTATTAGGTTGTAATTCTTACAAAAATTTTTTTAAATTTTTAAAAATTTTTTTAAAAAAATTTTTAAAAATTTTAAAGTGTTTCATATCAAGTACATTCCTCTCGAAGACTGAAAAATTACTGCACATTTTTTTCCCAATTCATGATTTTCAGTTTGATATTAAAATTTTATAAATGATCATCAAGGTTTTTAAAAAGTAATTGGTGCACAAACTGCACAAGTTTAAGTTTGCCAGTGAGCACTTTTTGGGTTGTTTACAATACTTATTGTTTGATCTTTGTATGATATTAGTATCATTAAGTGTAATTTTATTTTTTTTTTCAACAATAAAAACAATTAAAATATTTTGTATCTTTTTTAATTGATTAATAAGGGAATATTAAGTGCGTTTAAAGGTTGAAAAAAAGGTAGAATTAATCCTCAATCATTGGCTGATCTGGTTATTTAACAAAATGTATTTAATAAGAGATACATGGGATCCATTTAAATGGAACTTTTGGGAGTCATTCTTAATTGTCTAATTGGCAAAGCTAGCTCATTTTTGGGTTCAGTTCTAACTTTGAAATCTTTATGAAAGGGCCCCAAAGAATGAATTGCACTTTTTAATTTTTTTAAACGCCCGTTTCGCCAGTCCATTAAAACGTTCAAAAAACATCATTGTTATGCTGTCGGGTTTATACCAAAATCACAAAAAAACATGCATTTTTAGGTTTTCCCCAATTTACCCATATTTTTCAGAATGTAAAATATTAAAATTAAAAATAAAGAAATATTTAAAAACTACTATTTTCTAGTACAAAAACTTTCCTTAGATTGATATTCTAACCCAGTGATGATCCTTTTAAAATTTGCAATGAACTTAGCAATTGTTAAAGTTAACAACGGTTTAGAATTTTAAAAAACGTCATTGTCAGTTTATTCAAGATTTTGGGCAACTTGTCAAAATCTTCCTTTGTTAAAAATTTTAAACCGTTGTTTTTCTGTTAAAAGGTTAAAGTTTTTCAAAATGAATTTTGACGGTCGCCTATTAAATCATTGAATAACACTAAAAAGACGTCTTGTTAAACACAGAGTTATTAATCTTGTTAAAAACCGGGTTAAAAAAATTCCGTTATAAATTTTAACATCTAATCCATTTAAATTTAAAACCTATATCCCTAAAATGTTTAAAAATAATTTAATTAAATAATACCTTTAAAAAAAAGATTTAAAGAAAACTCGAAAAACATCAAAGACCGAAATCTCAAAGAACTTTTCCCCGGGTTTGGGGCATTCCCCGTACCTCCAATTTTGCCGTTAATAAATAAATATTGCCTTTAAAATAGCAAATAACTTTGGGCCAAAATTTTCTTGAATCGTACATCCACAAACCCCGAGTTTTGAGGTCGCGAAGTCGGTTAAAGGGCATTTGAAGGTCGACTAAGAAAACACGAAAAAATTTATAGGGTTTTTTGGTTTCGGTGAGTCTAATGGGGGTCACCCATTTTTAAAGGTCATCTCGCGGTCACTTAAGGTCATACTGAGGTTAAACATATAAATGACCTTGAAAAAATCAAAAAATTTGGTTAGGGTTTTTTCCCGGTTTGCCCCCAAATCTGAAAACGGTCCACCTCCATCCCTTAATTTCAAGTCATTTAAAAATAAACTGCTAAAAAACGGGAAAAAGTTTATATTACCCCACATAAAATGCAAAGGTCACCTCAAGGCTTTTAAAGGTCATACTGAGGTTAGATATAAAATGACATTTAAAATCAAATCAAAAAACGGTCGATCCTAATATATTTAAATTTTAATAAAAAATCAAACGGGAAAACCGAAGAAAAAAAAAAAACGATGAAGTATTTTGGGGTCTTCCCCGAACCCGTGCTGTTTGCCCCAAGGCCCCCAGCGCCACTTAAAGGGATTTTTGGTTCTTAAAGGGGTTAAATAAATTAAATGATTTCGAATAATCTAAATAAATTAAAATAGGTCTCAAAGTTTGAACCTGAACCTAAAAACTTTAAGTCCTACATGAAATATTTTTTTTGCGGTATTAATATTACTTATTAATTAATCTCTTGCGGTAGACATAAGCCATCTTTAGCCCCTTTTTTTAACAATGTTTTTTATTTGTTTCCGTTTTACTTTCCTGCCAACAAACCAATAAAAAAAATTTTACTTAGATTTTTAAAATCATTTATAAATTTTACTTTATCCAAAATGCCCACTGGTTGAAAAACCAAAAACCTGGATACGAAATCAACGACCTAAAATATGAATACTTCAAATTTATTTTATTTTTCAGTTGAGTTTCAAATGACCTTAATCCCAAAGGTCATAATATTACATCCTTAGCAAAGAAAAAATTAGAGACAATTTTTCGATGAATTTTAAAAGGTCATTATATATTTATCCTCAGTATCACCTTGGGGGGTCTGAGCGACCCTGAGGGTCGGATTAGTGTTTCCTTCTTTGACCTTAAAATGAAAGAAACAAAGGGGCCCCTAAGGTCGACCGTCTTTATTTTTGGAGCTAGCAAATCAAAAAAATTTATAGCCCAAATTTTTCCCTTTTTTTTTAAGATCATTTGCATATTTAACCTTAGTATGCCCTTTTGATGCCCAGTGACTGGCTGCCCTTTAAAAAGTCAAAGTAAACACAAATTTGGACTCAGGCCCCCAAAAACCTATATAAACTTTTTCATTTTTTTTATTTTTTCTTATTTTGACCATCAAATGACCTTGAACCCAATTGATGACCTTTAAACCTTAATTCAAAATCAGCGACCCAAAAACCCTTGAAACTCTGGTTTCGTGCGGTGCACCATTGGAGGTCAAAAATGGGCAGATAATTTCTTTTCAGATTTCAAAACGAAAAAATTAAACAATAAAAGGACACCTAAAAATTTTTTAGCACCCCAAATTTGGGTCGGGTGCCGCAACACATAATTTACTTCAAAACGACCAAAAATTTAAATTTGGGGGTAAATCCTCTAACATTTGGTCGATTGGTTCAGAAAAAAAACATTAAGATGAGAAATTTTAGAACAAAATTTTCCCAGCACCCAAAAAAAAAGCCCCTTGGTAAATAAATTTTGGGTTTATATTTTTTTTTTTTGTTTATCTAGAGCCTTAAAGAGTCTTTCTCAAAAAAATTTTTTCAGGCACTTTTCAAGTTTTCTTCAAAAGATTGTGTTTATTATAACTAGACAATGGATTATATGCCCTATCATGACACAATACTTTTAAAGCGCATTTTTATATTTAAGTACTTTTTTTTGATAGTGCTTATTTTTTAAAAAAAGCAGTAGAAAATAAAAGTATTAAAAAAACTAAAAAATTGTGTGCATTATATAAATTTATATATTTTAATGTCTTATTGATACAAAAGATTATTTATTTATTATTACGCGCTGTACATTCTCTTACTTGCTTTTAACCCCCTCTCCCTACTACTCGCGCATTTGCAAAATTTTCGGAACCGTTTTTTTTCACTTTTGCCTTTATGAAAATCGAAGATATACAAGCTGGTGAATAAAATTAAAAAAATTTAATAAATTACTAAATTCATAGAAAATAACAGTTACTAGGTGAGTCGTCCAAATTACCTGGCGAGCAAAAAATTTAGGTCACTCGGACATTGGAAAAAAAAAGTAAATTCAATTTTGGGTAATTGTTTCATATAGCTGATGCGGTATTTAAAAAAATAAAAATTTCTTTTACAAACTACTTATACAGGTACAATATAATAATAATCCGGGGGTGCTTAAAAAAATGTTTCAGTATTTTTTTTTTAACAAAATATAAATATAATTGGGGTAAATAAAAAGCCGTTTTGCTAACCAGAACTAACATGACTGACTAGAACTTAGGGCTTTTTAATTTGTCTAAATTATCCCTCATAGAACTCATTAATGCCCCAATTATATTTCAGACGAAAAATGCGGAGACGTATTACAAAAGGACCCGATTTTTTACGTTAAATGCATTATAAAGCATGTTTCATGTGACGACATTGTCAAGAAGCTCGCCAACGAAGGTTTCTCCTAGACGCAAGTCTATGTAATTTTATCGGTTTTCTCCTTCTTGAACAGTCGTATTTTCTCTTTAACTTACCACTTTATAGACATAGATTAATAGTACCGTGAATGATGCAAGGTTAGCAGCATCGCAATTTATTTCATATTATAATATTGTCAATGCGATAATAAACAATGAATTATTGTGCAATTTTGCAGTTTTATTATATTTTTATAAAGAAAAAGTTCCGTGGGTGACGTAAAATACTTTTTATCTCCTGTTGGATTATTGCTTTTAACCCATGGCACACCTGTTCACTTTCCATCCCGTAAGTAGGTATGTATTAGTATATATTTGTTAATAAAAAATTATTGAAACATATTTTGAAGCTCCCCACTAGTTTTTATTATATTGTATCCATATAAGTAGCCTGTAAAAGAAATTTGTAAAAATCTTTTGAAATAGCCGAAACAGTGATATGAAACAAGTGCAATTTGAAAAAATGGCCTTGTAGCCGGCAATTATTTGTTTCTACGTAATGTTATTTGTCATATTGTGTTGTCTGTCAATGACTGTCAAATTGTCACTGTGTTTACTACTTTTAAGATATAAGAATGCGGTCAATTAAAATTTATCAAATCGTTGCCTGTTTCTCAGTTCAGTGTTGATTTCTCTCTCTATTTGTCAGTATGGTGTACTGTTTGTAGTATATCTTTACCAGTTTTTGTTGTGGCATGAGTTGTTGGCAAAAGCCTATGTGCTGTACAAAATGGGTATGAACGCTATCAGGAGACTAAATTGATGACCAGAAGCCGGGATCTGGAAGAAAAAAAGTCGCCACCCAAAGAGATGACAGGTTTTGGTGTCCACAAGTTTGTCGAATAAGAACAGCTTCTGCGTTTTTTCATGTAAGGTTTCAATAACATAAAATCTTGGACTTCCATTGTCTTTATTTGTTATTTGTTACACAACGTTTCGGTTAGTGATGTATCTCAACCATTTTCAAGTGATAACTAAAAACTATTATTAAAAACTACGACTTATATACTATCCTTTGTTTACGAAGCTTGACCGACTTTTCACGGTTCAGCAACGGCTGCCAGATATTCGGAATATCAACACTAGGCTTGCTAAATACATTTTGGTTGTTTATAATTATTACGGCTTCTTTAAATTTTCTTTTCTTCCAGTGGGTTTCAAGGAAACGTTAACTGAGTTACAAATGGTAATGTTAGCGAGTAGACCGTTAGAAGGCTTTCGTAGTAACGGATTGTCTTGTAGTAAGGATGGCTACAGGCAACCATTGCAACCGCGGCATCGAATCAGGTGGCTTTTGGCATGGAATAATAATGGAGCAAGGTATTGCTCTCAGATATCTGATTTTTGCCTCAATGGCTCAGACGGACGTCGACGAGTATGGAAGACCCGGAGAAAGATATTCCTCAGTTTGTATTGACGAGCGTCTAATTGGCGGAGGTTCGCATATGGTTTGGGCAGGAATCACTGCATCTTCGTAGGAATGGCTTCCTAACATCTCACAGATACATTACGAAAATTCTCAAGGTCATATGATCCCCATGTTTACTATCCGGCAAACATGGCATTTTTATGCATTATAATGCTAGGCCCACAGAGCCAGAATAGTCCAAAATGATGCCTGGGATGAATTAGGGCAGAAGTATCCGAAGTCACACACCAGTGCCGAGGACTTCCCAGGAGTTGAAAGACTTGTGTGCATGAGTGGAAGAACATCGACCAGAATATGATCCTTAACTTGATTCAGAGTATGCCTCGTCGACTTCAAGCAGTCATTAATGCAAGGGGAAGGGAATACACGTTACTATATTTTTTGTTTATTTAAGTTTTTTAGTCCCGAAAAACAATAAGTCGAACTTGCAAATGTCAAATTATTGTTTTTTTTCTTAATAAATCATAAACACAAAACAAGGCTTTTGATTTATGATTGAAGGTTAAATTTAGCTTACATTGATACAGCAGAACAAATATTTCACCGCCTAACACCAATTATTTCGAAATTAAATTTATTTCGATTTTCTTAATTTCTAATGACCTAAATTTTTGCTTGTCTGTTTAACAATATATTATAAACAATCAGAATTCAATTATGAATGAACTGGTCGATTTTAGTGGATTTGTTCAATTTGTCTTTGCGAAAAAATGCACCAATAAGGGTTTGCAAAAAAAAATCTCGTTTGTTACATTACAAAAGTCATATCAACAATGTCGCGACTAAATTAAAAATAAATCAAAATTTTTTTACTCTGCCTTATTGTCATAGATTATACATTTTTTCGACAAGTGAGAATAAAATAAAACTATGATAATAACAAGAATAATAAAAAAAATATATATTATGAAAAAAAAGACAATAAAATGGTTCTATGTAATAAATATTATGTTGGCAAGCAGCCCAGCAAAAAGTTGAAATTCCGGTCGCTGAACCCCGGATCCGGGGCCAGTTTGACCCCATCAGGTCAGAGGGTCAAGGCCGCTTCAAGGTGAAATCTGCAAAATTATTCGTATCATATTTGAAGAGTGTATCTTGTTTTAGGTAGCTGAGCACGAATTCGTGGTCGATGGGGCCAAACGAGACGGATTCATATTCAGCGACCTCAAAAACATAGATTTACACTCTTCAATTTTATTTTTTTTGTCTTGCAAACGAGTGCTTTGGCGCGAAAATACTTTATACTGACAATAGGATGTGACAGGGTCACACATTTACGTCCAGGGGGTCGATCAGGGCGACTTTACAGATAAGCAGATTACTTGGTAGACCACGGGTAAAGGATCATACATTTGAGTAAAAAACAAAAGGTGAGGGTAATCATATTAAATATTTGCACTTACAGATTTTAGATAATTACATAAATACAAGAATGTTTCGGTGTCTCTTGATTAAATTGCTATTAATTTTCAGATTTGACCTTGAAATGCCCTTAACTCTGACCTGATGGGGTCAAATTGACCCCGAATTCGGCATCAACGACCCAAAACATAATGATACCATGAATTGATGCTTTCGGACCTACAACTTTTTGGGGGTTGTGTTATCTTTAAATATTTAGATAATACTTAACAAGCCTTTTTATAGTCTAGAATCAGCGCATGAGTACCGAAAACTATTCCATCTTCATTTTTTATACGATCTCGTTAAATTGCCCCTGATGATATAAATGCATTTTTTTTTCATTTTCTTTATTAAAATACAAATAAGGTCCTGTGACTTTTTACGATAAAGTTAATATTTTTGGAGATACAGATTTTAAAAAATCTCAACTTTTGACCGATGAAAAAAATCAAAAAGGGTGCGCGCAAGATCGTTTTATATAGAACGGTGAAAGACAGAGCATCTATAGTCTAGTAACATTTCGAAGTGACAACTAACAACTTATTTTTTTAATTTACAATTTGATATATTTACGCAAACGCATTATAATTGTTTTATCAATAACTAAATATTCTATATAGAGGGTACTAAATTATTAGCTAAAATTAAATGTTAGTAATTGTTGGTTTTATTTTTAGTTTCTTATGTAAAAATAGAGATTCTTTGGTTGCTTTGAATATCCTTGTACTTAAAATTTCTTTGCTTTCGAAAGTTTAACATTAATGAGCAGTTTTTCCATCCATAGCCGATATTCGTTTACAACGACAGAAACTGGAGTATTATCTAACAATGTATAATCGGTGGCTAGTTGTTTCACAGTTTCAATGTCTTGATTACTGTTATTGCTTTTGGCATGAAAACGCTTACCCAAACAAATTAAGTAATTCAGGAGACAGACGGTCTGTAGGTATTTTTATTGAATCGAGGGATATATATTGCTCTGCGGAAATACTCTTCAGCAGATTGAGCAGGTTGTTATTTTTATGTATTTGTCTTGACACTATTCTGGGACATTTAATTTCCACATCTAACTGCTCAGCTACTTCCTTACTTCAAAAAGCTGTCGATAAATTACGTCCGCATTTTTTTCTTTTATTTTGTAGAACCTTATAGTATCATTAATAGCGTCCCCCAGCTTTTTAAAACAATTGAGTTTGATTGCGGGATTCTGCTTAAAGACACAGTAGTACCTGAAAAATAAAAAGTTAGTAAGTGACCGCTGTGAGTATGAGTGAATAAATTAAGGATCTATGACTTAATAAAACGGTAGCTTAAATTGTTTTGTTGAAACACAAAAAATATTAACAAATGAACAATATAATATTCAAGTAGGTATAGTATGTATTTAATTTTCAAACAATAAGAAACAAAATAATTTAGGCAATAAACCCAATACATCCTTAAACAGATGGAGGATATAATAAAGTCAGAACTGCGCAATGTTTGCAGCAAGCAATGCCATCTGAGTTTTACTGTCTTGCCAAGTAGAAATTTCTCCAGACGCTACAAATTTTGACTAAGTTGTCTCTGAAATTGAAGATGTCATCATGCCTCTCTACCCAACGTGTCTCACAGATACGCCGCAACTCCGGGGTTTTTTTTAAAATTTCATGCCTCTTAGCGGATGCATTGGCAAATGCTACAACTTTTCTCATTGTGCCAGATGTATTGCGACAAGCTACTTTGGATATCCCAGCCAACGAGTTTTAATAAAGATTGTTGCACGGGCGTTTGGCGTGAATGGCTATTTTGTCCCAAATTTTTGCACTGCACCTTTCTATCTGATGCCATAACCGAGCAGCTGTCAGTTCAATACCCCACACCAAGTTAAATCTACATTAAATTTAAGGGTTTTCAACAATTTTCGCCAATCGAGGCTCTATATCACCTGAAGTGTTTTCTTCACTCTAAAGCATCGTAAGTATCAGAAAGTCACAAAATTTTCCTTTACAATACCATTATGAAAATATCGAAATGATAGACTCACTGTGAGATATGTGATATATCTGTTGTTTCATCGAATAAAATTGAAAAAATTTAGCTTCCCGCACATTCTGAAAAATTTTTTTCCTGAATGATTTCTGCACATCTACCAACTCATTTTGCACAGTCTTGCTGATGTACGTGGGTTGGATTTTGAAGATTCAAAATGTTGCTGCAATGCAGTATCGCCACCCTCTATTCGATTTTAAAGGGCTCCTAAATTCCTTCATCCTACTACGCTGTCATAGCTCAACCATCGTCGCGATGGCCACGTAACGATATATTTTGATGGCCACAAAAAAATATATTTACAATTGGTCGCAAAGTTCTCTTTTTTTCATTTATTTGTGTCGGTCTTTGACTATTTCCTTGGTTCATTATATTAATTTCTGGCTTGTGAAAAGTCAACAAAAGTTCTTTCCTGCTTCGACAGCTATTTTATGTATTTGTTTCGCTGGTGTGTTAGCAGAACACCATTTTCACCAAGCAAATTATCAAAAGCTTTTAACGGTTCTTTAGTCGACATAAAGGTGTTTTTGTCTGTATACCTCCCCCAGGGCTATGGCAAACAAAGCACAGTACTTGCGTAAAGACCCTGGTCTTTATGCGAAAAAAAAACCAGTGAAACTTGTCAAGGTGAGACTTCTGAGCATATTTTTTTGTTTGTTTCCCTTTTTATTAACAACACAGTGGGGGAAAGTGTAATTAGCGGGAGGCTGCCAATGCTTTCAAGCAACAAAACTTTAGATGAATCATCTATTTTTTTTTTCCTATTCATGCAATATTTTGAAGCAAACTCTGACTGAAAAAGTGAAGTCTTTATCTGTTTAGAATCAGAAGTCGACGAACATAATATAGGCTGAATATCGTTAATAACAGGCAGTAGCTGCATCGGCAGTACAATTATTCTGTAGTTGTTGTTGGTAAATTTTGCGAAAGAGAAACCTCAAGCTTTGGTTTCTTTGTGAAAAATGAATCTTTTTTTAAAATGAACTGCCCCCTATATTAGTTTAACCCCCCACCACCATGTCCTTTTCCTTAAAGGTCACCCTGCAAGCAAAACCATGCAAATTAGCAAATTTCACCACACAACAAAGAACAGACTTTTGTAAATACATAAGTACACGTAAATGGTACGGACGGGGCTTGAACGTTTATCGGTTGCCTCGTCAGAAATCCCACCATTAAATCCCAGGAGCAGAGCACCATTTTAATTATTAGTAGTCTCAGCAATCAGCACGTTAAAAAAAAAATAAGTAGTAGATCGAATTGATAATAGGTACTTTAAATAATACTTTAGGTATAGTGTTAAAACAAGCAAAACGGTTTTAGCTTCTTTAATATTTTACAGTTTTTAAAAACCTATAATATAAATAAAGAAAAATTTTAGTAGGTAGGTAATTAAGATTATTATATTTGTAATGCCTGTTAATCAAGTGCAATGATTTTGTTCCCAAAGCAAATTTCCCCCTAGGTGTTTTTAAAACTTCACGAGATTATTTTTATATATATTTATTCTTTGTTTCCCCCTCTATTTTATTTTAAAGCATTAAATTAGTTTGTTATTTAAAGAGTTTACTTTTACCAAATTGCACTGTCACGAAGATACACCTGTTTTCATTGTGTGAATCTATTTAAAAATTTTTTGGGTTTGTAAGTTAAGCTTTCAACCCTCGTCAAAATTAATTAGGTACGTACCTTTAAATCACCCTCTTTCAGTAAGTAGCACCTCTATCTACCAAAGGGACTTTAAGAACATTTACAACAATAACATTTGGTTTGAACACACACACACTGGCAAATGCGAACTAATTATTATTTCCTTTCTTGAGGTAATTTGTAGCAACAATTTTTAAGATCACTATTACTTATATTGATTTTAAAGTTTTTAACTTAGTACTCCCGCCCCCAGCGGTCAAATAAACCCTGAGATGGCGCGAAGTTTCGCTAGACGCTAGTCAAAACAAAATAGCGCGTCCTTTTAAATGTGACTTATGAAGGCGGCCGTGGCGGTGGCGCAAATTCAAATTTTCGATGCGGTCGTTCCCGAATAATGCGTTTGCCGTCAAACAAAGTATTATATTAAATTATTTAAATATTGAAAGTACTTAAATAAAATCTATATTGTGATAAAAAAATATAAAAACAATATGGTTAACAATATTATTAGTTTTCCACCTAGCCCAGCCCAGGTCATGACCCCATGACCCCCCTGATCCCCCCCCTAATTTTTGAACGGTTCAAAATTTCGATCTATACAAAATTTATTTGGTTATCCCCGATCAAAGTTAAAAAAAAGTTGATTAAAAGTTTAAATAAAAATAGTTGACCCATATTTGATGGGCAATATAGTCAAAATTTATTGTGTATGTGTAAGATTAACAAAAAAATGTGTTTCTGGTAGATGAGTGAAGAACGATCCCTCTTCGGTCCCCTACTATAATAAAAAGTGGATAATTAAATTTAATATTATTGCTTTTTTTACAATTTTTGATAAAGTTACTAGTTTTTGAAATGATAAAAATGATTAGGACACAGAGGGCCGATGCACCGTATGAGTCAAGACGGGGTTAAGTATCGAAGGAAAGCATACTTGTGAGCGCGCTTAATAAACAATCAAAAAATCTGTATAAACAATAACATTTTTAAAATCTCAATTAAGGATATTATTAACTATTGTATCAAAATAAAATTGTATTTTTGTTTATTTTCTTAATAATATTTTTTTATGGGTCAAAATCCCCAGTTTAGATTTTTCGAACTTTTAAAAATTCATATCCCCAAAAATATTAACTTAATCGTAAAAAGTCATAGAACCTTTTGTATTTGTATTTCAATAAAGAAAATGAAAAAAATTGTCGGTTAAATAACAATTTCTTGCAATTGTTACCACAGTTTTCAGTTTAAACCAGGGTCACCAAACTTTCCAGCCTTAGGGCCTCCTTAAAACGTGTTTGTCGTGTTTAAGACATTTCTAACAGTATTTTGATTTGAATTGTTGCTTTTGTGTGTAAATTAGTAGTATGGAAAGAAGCAAAAAATTGATAGTGAATGCGAAGGTCAAAGATCAGTGGAACATTCAGTATTTCGTAATTGAGTCCAGTAACAAGGCGCTATGTTTGATTTGCAATGAAAGCATAGCCGTTCTCAAAATATAACATTAAACGTCATTATGAAACAAAACATTTTCAAAATTACTCAAAATATGGGAAGTTTGCGGACAGAAAATTCGAAGCTATGCAGCGCGGATTGAAATCGCAGCAATCTTCTTTTACAAAACTCAAAACTGAACAAAGGCTGATCGTGCCGTTTCGTGTGGCTCTTGAACAAACCGTGGAAAACCATTCACCGATGGAGAAATGATCAAAAATGCTAATTGCGTAGCCGAAGAAATGTCCCCTGAAAAGGTAAATTTATTAAAAACTGTCAGTATGTCAGAAAACCCTTGGCTCGAAGGGTGAAAACATGCTGAAAATATACCCTCTCAACTGTTCGACAAAATGGACTTTTTGAGGGGTTTTTCTTGGCCTTGGATGAGTCAACGGATGTGTCAGATACTGCTCAGGTGTTGATTTTTTCGGGGGAGTAGATAAAAGCTAGAATGCACGAAAACTTCTTGATATATAGTATTCGGCCAACTACTGGTACAGATTTTTTAAAAGGAGTTGAAAGGGCCCTTAATCAAAAGAACCTCGATGGAAAAACTTGAAATGTTACAACTGATGGAGGCAAAAACATAGTGGGAAAGATAAGGAGTGGTCGCTCTTGTGTAAAAAGCTAAAAAAATGACGGTGGTTCAAAACCATTAGTCTTACATTATCATTCATAAACAGTCTTTTGCAAAATGTTTGGATATGTCTGACGTTCTGAAACCAGTCATATCAACTGTTAATTTATCGATCTTTTGGGCTGAATCCCCCGACAATTCCGACAATTTTTGAAGGGGTGGAGAAACTGACTTACCTTATCTACTGCCGTACCTGGCTTATTTTGTGGGAAAGTCCTTCGGCGCTTTGAACTTGGGGCAGTGATCGAAATTTTGAATGAAAAGCATCGCCCTCTTACTGAATTACAAAACAACGCATGGCTGGGGGAAGTTAGCATTCTATGTTGATTTGACAAAAAGGAACGAACTGAATTTGGGATTGCAAGGAGAAAACCGCTTTCCGGTTATACACTAATATCAAATCATTCGGGAAGAATTGAGACTGTTTCAATCACAACTACAAGTAAATGTTTTTCATTAAAACATGTGAAATATTCAGCCACACACTGAGACTGAGTTTTCTTCGATTTGTCAAACTTTTTTAGTCTTTGAAGATAAATTGTGATACTCGTTTCTCGGACTTTGATGCCATTTTCGAATCAAATTAAGATTTTCAGAATCCCCTTTTTATACTGACATTGAAACCCTAGCCCCGGAACTTCAAATGGAAATGATTGATCTACAATGCAGTGATATATTAAGAACAAATATCAAAACTCATCTTTGTTTGAATTTTATAAGGGCTTCCACTGACACAATTTGATAATTTGCATAATTTGCTCGTGGTTTTTTTCTGTTTTTGGGACTACTTATTTGTGGAAAAACCCTTTAAATGAAGTACACAAAAATGTTTACAGATCAATTAACATGACATCTTTAAAACTCTTTTAATAATTTAAAGTAAAATTAGTCCACAACTACAAACTATTGTCAGTGGAAAATCTAATTACAAAATTTAGTATTTCATATGTCATTATGTTTGTTATAAGTTATGTGATTATTTAAAATGTATAAAATGTTAGTTGGATTATTTCAATATTTGTTATTATTATATACTGAAGTTAAATTTTCTGCATATACATGTCTTTACTCTTAAATTTTTTTTCTTTATCCCAAATTATCACAAAAACAATAACAATAAGCCTACAAGCATGTTATGATTTGGGGGTTGCCCCTGCCTTTAATGTAGATGTCCCCCATTTAAAAATTATTCAACATAAAATTAGAATACTTCAGTAAACTAAATTTAATTTGCTAAAGTTTTGTTCTCTAAAGGAGTTTTCAAGTACTAGCTTCCGCCCCGGGGGGACAAAATCTGTCCGCGGGCCGGATGTGGCCCTCGGGCGGTTTGGGGAACCCCGGTTTAAACAATAGGGCACCAAATCGCACCCGGCAACAGCATTTGGCAATTTAAAGAGGATTGTATAAAAAAATTGAGGTGGAACAGTTTTCGTACCATGCGCCGATTCCTCTAGACCAGACTATTATGCTACCTATATTTTTAATACTAGCAGGTCAATGATAAAAATTTTTTTTTCATAAATTCAAGATTTTATAAAATAAAACATGGTTGGAAGATAAATTGAAATTTTGTCTTTTTGGCGAAAATTTTATATTATTACGCCAATATTTTTGTATATTGAGATACTGTTTCTAAAATTAGATAGAAGAGTAAAATTTTTTTATATAAATAATGGTTTTAAGTCTTTGGACTTATGTAAAAACTCTACAAATAAATCCTCTCTCTTTTAAAAAAAAACACTGAATATAATGGATACTGATAAAAATTTCCTAAAAACAGGTGCAGTATCTTATAATCGATTTAAGTTTAAAAATTTTTGAATACTTCCGAAGACTTTTGGAAAAAAAACAATATCTTTCTATAAGATATTGTTATTAGTTTACACCCGACTTTTTCGTCTTTGACCCCATCATCAACTTTGTTATTAAAATACGATCCTGGATTTTTATTATGGTTTTAAGACCCCAAAAAAAGTGTATTACCTATTCGAAAAATTTATATAAATGGCAATTTCCATGAAATTATGTGTTAAAGAAAGACATAATATATTTTATTTTTGGGTAAAAAATTTTAAAAATATTGTTCGAAAAAATTGTGATAAATCATTGGTTTTGAACAAAAAGCTTTTAAAAATGTAAAAAAAAATCAACCTTATTTAAAAAACAAAATGATGATGAAGTTTTCAAGAGTTTCTTGGGGTCTTTCTTAAAATTTTAAAACCCGTTGGTGGCATTATAATTAGCACCCAAATTGCCTTTTGCCGCAATGATGAGGTTCAATTTGGTACCCCCGTACTGAACTATTAACGGATCTGTTTGAAAATTTTTTAAAAAGCATATTTGGGTTTAAAAAAAATAAAACAATCTTTGCATATGTATATATTTTAATTTAAAAATAAAAGTTAATAATACAAATTAATTAGAATTTTGCAAAAAAACTGCAAAATTAACACACTGAAAATTTTTTACAAAATTATAAAACTAAAAAGTTCTCATTTCTCAAAATAAGTTTTCCCAAACATTAAACATAAAAACCAAATAACATATTCTAACTGACATTTTCAAAGTCAATAACAAATTACAGGGGTACATCCATTTATATTGATCTGCACATGTTTACAATAATACAATGCTTTAAATAAGGAACTCAAACGTGGAGGTTTTTTAAAGTTATTGGGGGGTTTTCTGGAGATTTAAACTTTAAAATACCAAATAATCCTAAAAAACTCCACGTTATTTACAGTTCTTTAAATTGAATATAATTTCCTTGCGTTATTTTGACTAAAAAAACACGCCTGTTTAAGAGCGACTTGCTAAATCAAACGACTTGGATTGGACGTGACAGGAAGCTTGTCGCCTGTGCCGGATAGAAAAAATCAGAATTTGCATTTTGGTTTTTTCTTGTTTTCGTCAGATCTTTTTGTGCATCTGGTTTAAAAAGTTTATCATTTGGTATAACGGCGGGAAAAAGGTTTTTAAAAGCCTAGTCCGATAACCTACGAGATTGGCAGTCAGCTCAACGAAAAAAAAGTACCGATGATACAAAGTATAGTCTAAGAGCCAGTGCCCCCGACTAACCCATTTCCCCCCAAACTGAAAATTTTTAAATAATATTTTACTATCGCAATTATGAAAATACTGTTCTGGAAAAGGGACCCCGGGTTACTTATATCCCTAAAATTTTGAAAATGTAAAAAAAAAATTTTTTTAAACCCGCTTTCACAAATCAAAATTTTTTTGTTAATTTACATTTGTGGGTTAAAAAAAATTGACAACCTATTTTGATGGTTACAAGTATGTGGGGGATAGTAAATTGGTCAGGTTTGGGAATTTATAACCTGCTCCCACAAGCTAAAATTTTAAGGGATATTCTT
>JAHBCN010004558.1:172640-199904 GCA_019359885.1 Listronotus oregonensis
AAAACAACATCAGACAGCAATCCGCTTTTAGGCCGTTTAAACAACTATTTATAAATAATCTTTTTTCCGAAGATCAGTTTTTCCAACTTTAAAATTAGCGATTTTTCCGACTTTTTCTCTGCAAGATAATGCACCCAATAAAGATTAGCAAAAAAATCGATTTTTTCAATTAAATTACTATTTTTTTATAAAAAACAAAATGGCTATTTTTGACAGTTTTTCTTATATAAAAAATAGAGAAAAGCTAACTTTTGTCGGATTTTTTTTTTTTTTTTTATATGCACCTGTTTTAAAAAGATGGTATAATTTTTTGCTGTGAAATTTTAATTCCAAAAAGATCTTTATAAACTGTGCTTTTCCCTTTTTCCTTAGTATAGCTTACAGTGTATAAAACAACAAGAACTCTCCATTTCGAAGCTGCACAGTGCTTCTTTTTTACTTTAGCAGAAAAATCCGGGTTTTGTAAGTTACAGTTAACTGGTAAAGTTAACTTAGCTGATCAGTTTTGTTATTATACTTTAAAAACAGAATAAATAAAAAACAGTGACAAGAACTCCCAAACAAACTAATATATCCCAATTATTCGGGGAACTTTTTTTTTTCTTAAAAATAATTAGAAAAAAATCTATTTTTAAATGGGTCTTGTTTAGTCATCAACAGGAAAAATTTTGTAAATATAAGTCATTGGTTCATAGTACTTCCCTTATTAATTTAAAATATTTATTACAAAATCGCTTATTAATTTATAGTTTAATCAGGGAGTTTTTTAAATTTTTTTTTTAAAGTTTTAAAAAAAATAAACAATAGCTATATTCATTTTTAAAGAAAAAAAAAAAAACGGGTTAAAATGTATTAAATTTAAACGCTAAATTGGGACTGTACAAGAAAAATTTGTCTTGTACAGAAAAATATCAAAACTGAATAATTTGGTCTAAAACATATTTCATAAATTTTAAATTACTAAAAATTTAATGTCACTTATATTTGGGGTTCAATTTTAAAAATTTGTTTTTTTAATAGAAGAAGTAAAGAACTGTGTAAGATGGCCAATTTTTTTTTCCCCCTTTGGGTTTAAACCACAGTAGTCCTGGGTAGTTAACGTTGGGCGTTAAATTTTTAAAAAAAAAGAATGTGACATCATTACTTAAATGAAATACTATATATATATATATATATATATATATATATATATATATATATATATATATATATATATATATATATATATATATATATATATATATATATATAATATATATATATATATATATATATATATATATATATATATATATATATATATATATATATAATATATATATATATATATATATATATATATATATATATATATATATATATATATATATATATATATATATATATATATATATATATATATATATATATATATATATATATATATATATATATATATATATATATATATATATATATATATATATTTTATATATATATATATATATATATATATATATATATATATATAAAATATATAAATATATATATATATATATATATATATATAAAAAAAAAATTTTTTTTGTTAGACTTTTTCCTTTCGTATAAAGAAAGTGGTTTACTTAATCTTATGTTGCAGTGTCTGTGCAGTTCTGCATGGTCGGCCTATGATGTCGAACAAAAATGGAAAATCAGTTTTTAGAATCAAATTATACAAATTTCTTATTTTTTAACTACAGGTCTTGGTTTTAAGTTTTAAATTTTTGTATTGTTTTTTTTAATTTTTTAACTATAAATTTTTTTTATTAAATATTTTATATTTTTATTTTTAAAATTTTTAATAACAGGTGTTCAAGATCTTTTTTTAACGATAAAAGAAAAAAAAGCAATTTTAAAAAAATTTTTTAAAAATAAAAATAAAGCTACATATGTAAATTTATTTGAAAGTGTGGCTAGTGCGGGCCTGAGCATAAATAGATGGTTTATTTCTTTTTTAAGCTTTTTTTTTGTGTTGTTTATCACGCCGTGAGTCAGTCGTATTGCTTTTATCGGACGACGAGAGGATTATCTTTAAATCATTGTTAAATCGCGAAAATGGCACAACCTAAAAACAATAAATACGTGGATATGTTCTTATTTATGGAAAGTGTCGTTAATCTGAAAACGTTGCTTCGAGATTGTAAGCGCAACGTGATGGTTTCTCTTGCGGGCTTATTCTGGACCCAAGTACTCGGGTCATTGCAAGTCAGGTCGGTTTAAGTAAAAAAGAAGTGTGGAAAACATTGCGGGAAAATCACGTTCAACGTTTCTAAGCTCCACATCCCAAAGACTTCTTGGGAGGTGACAACTTACTTAAGACAGGACCGTGTTGGCCACAATAAATTAATGTAAGTTTCTTATTTTTTATTATTTTGAAAAAGTTGTTTATTTTAATGAGTTCTATATACAGTTGCAAAAAAGCGTCAACTTTGAAATCACCCTGTATATGCATAGACTGCCTAAAAAAATTAACGGAACACCTCTTAGTCCATTTGTAACTTTTAAGGCGTTAATTAAAGTCAGATCAAGCTTACATATGTCAAAAGACACACATTTTCTCACAATAAATCAAAGAGTGTGTCATTTAATTAATCATTTATTCCTAAGAAAAAACTTACAAATTAAAGGTACAAAAAACAAAGTTTTATATATATATATATATATATATATATATATATATATATATATATATATATATATATATATATATATATATATATATATTTTTTCCTTTATTATTCATCTTATTAAAAATATTTATATAACTTTTTATATAGACAATTATTTTTAAAATTTAAAACGTCAATATCTCAGGAACTATAAAAGCTACAAGAAATTTTATCTGACATGAAATATGTATCTTTACAAGACCTTTAATTTAAGCTACATAACATTTTTTGTCTTTAAACACCAAGCTATAAGTTTATTAAAAAGTGTTTCGTCGTTAATTTTTTTAAGCAGTGTGTTACGATGTTTCGCCAACTCTTAGCTGGCATTTTCAAGTGATGTTTTCTTTACAGCTGTTCGACTTGAAGTCAACTCCACCTCATGAGTATACATAAAATATGAGATGTATTATGTATGTATTATATCTAATTTTCTCCTCCTTTAATTGGGTATATTACCAAAGGACTTTAGTTTCAACATAAAGTTAGGTGCTTTCTTTTAGACGTTGTTCCATACTATGCTATACTCTATATATTACGCAATATTATGCGATTAATCGCATGCTGCTAGCTGAATAACTTAACAGATAAATTCGACTTCCGCTCACTACATCACACATCTAGTGATGGAAAATTTTCGGAAATATATATTTGGAAATATATGGAAATATAGAAATAAAAACTACAAAACTCAAAAAACTAAACATGTAATGAAAGTTTAGGTACTAGCATAAATGGTCAGAGTTGACCCGATATTTGCGAGAGCGTAGCTCGAGTGATTTTGAAAAACGAGTTAAATTTCTGAAGTATTCAAAACCAGGCAAAAAATATCTGGCTCAAACTGTAAGTAAGAATGTTATTTGGTAAGAGAATTGCGCGAATGAAACAAAGTTAAAAGCAAAATAATAATGAATAAACAATATAAAATAAAGTCTCTACCGAGTTAACAATAGACGACACGATTGATAGAACCGTAAACTTACCGTTTTTTTAGCCAGTAACTTTCTCCCTTTTAGCCAATAGCAACTTCCTATTTTTGTCATTTCAAATGAGGTTATTTATACATGAGTGGAAATGTCATCCAAAAGTTAAAACGCAAAAACTATTAATATAAATAAAAATTTAAGTATTAAAAAATACAAAGGGAAGAGTGAAATTTCTAAAAAAGTAATTACACAACTACGAGACACAAGTCGCGCAACTTGATCAAGAGGCATATCTTTATCGATATCATCCACACCTTCAATATTTTATTCAGCATCAATGCCGTCTTCAGGGGAGTGCCATTAAACTTCTTCTAAAGCAAGCAATAGCCAAGAAGCAATAATCGGTGAATCCCCGGGATCGAGATTTTATTATTCGTAATCGTAATAATATAAGTACTTTTTCGGAATTAATTTTTCTAGTGTGAACTTTGTACTAACAAAAGTATAAGAAATATATAAGAATCTTTGTTTTGATGCTTAAAAAGCATTATTTTTTTTATTTCCAAAATTTCCATTTCCATGGAAATATTTCCATTTACAACACTAAACTCATCTGATAACTTTTAACTTAAAAATTCTCAAGCGCATCCGGATTTAAAACCAACTTTTTAGTTTTATTTTTATAACAGTTCATAAATACTAGCCCAAGTACTATTGTTGCTTGTATAGGGTATTTTATGTTTTTCCCTTGTATAGTTTTCTGTCATGGCCGTCCAAGTACCATGACTGTCCAAAGGTGTAAATAAGCTCTAAAATTTACTGTTGTCACTTAACAACGTATACTTACCTATAAATGCAGATAAGAAGCGTAATAAACAATGCTGCTGTGCTTGTGGATAAGGTGGACGCCTCCCCGTATCGGCTCGAACCACAAGCCGGCGGGCACACAGGAATAATGGATTCTACACACAAATAAAAGCAATATGCAAAAAACTAATCTACACAATGCACTATTTTAAAAAATAAATAAAGAAATAGAGTATTGCATTTAATGGTTTAAAAAATGCATTAGGGTAACAGATGAGAGTTATAGGGGAACTACATAATTTAATCCTGATAATAAATTATATTTTTAAAAAACTAAAAAAAAACATTCCACAACCACAACTAACCACAACTAAAAAGTAGAAAATAGTTTTTTAAGTATAAAGAGTTTATGTTACAGTGATAAAATGTCCAATAATCAATTATGACTAATTAATTTTGAATAAGATTAAAAGAAAAATTAATTATTTTGTTAGTAACTTAATTTTTATTTTACTTGTATTTCAAATAAATTAGTCATAATTGATTATTAGACTTTCTATCACTGTAACACAAACTCTTTATACCTAAAAATTATTTTCTACTTTTAAATTCGGTTTGCTATTAAAGCGTATTTTTTTAGTTTTTTTAAACTTATAATTTATTTGCTTATTTTTTAGTCTCAAAACAACATAAAAATTAATCTTAATCAAGAGCCTTGATTTTTAATATATATTATATTTGTTAATAAATCTAAATTTTCTTCATTTCTGTTTTTTTAATTTTGGTTTTAATTTTAGGATTTTCAATGGAATTTTTTTACAATTTTTATTCAAAATGAGTTTGAAATATATTTTTTCAATATTCCTATTATTTTTTTCCAAAATCAAAAACTATTTCTCATAAAACTTAGAAGCGGTCTATTGTAATACGTTTGACTTAATAATTCAAACAATTTTTTTAAAATACATGTAGAAAAATGTAGCTAAGTGGTAAGAATTTTTTTATTATATCGAGAGAAAAGATTAACATTTACCGTCGTTCTGTGAATGGTATACACTTAACCTGTGAACTAATCCAAACATTATGAAGTTATGAAATAATTGTATTGTTATCGGCTCTTGACCCTTGTACAAATTTTCAAGTTAATTAGACTTCTTGAAATGAGTGAAAATTACGTTGAAAGATTCCGTTACATACATACACACAGGTCCAACTAATAAAAGCGTGGTAATAATAATTCACTAAAACGTAAACTATGTTTTGATCTGATTAAATTTTGACCTAAAACTTAATCTTTTTTGGCTTTCAAATTCTTAATACTTTTTTTGCGGATTTTTTCCTACTTTTGGTACCAATAATTTACTTTATTTTACAAAACAAATTGCAAAAAACTTTAAAACAAAAAACAATAATTACAAAACACAAAAAATAAAATTCTCAACCCCAAAATACAACACAGTTAAATTAAGTACTAACATATGACAGTTTGCATTCAAATCTTGGAGGACAATTTTCCAATATCAACTGAAAATGTCACAAATGATTCTCGATATCAAGTTTTGTTTCACATTCTTGAGTGCTATACAAGTTTGAATCTCGTATTCGAAGTTTTCTCAAATGGTAAAGTTTGCCAACATTGTAAATGTGGATAATTAAATGGTAAAAAGCTCTTATAAAAGCAAATAGTAAACAAGATCGACTGTTATTTTTAAAACAAAGAATGAACGAACTGTTACGAGGAAACTAATTATATTTTGGAACTGGCAACACTAATGTCAAAAGCTAAAATCACATCGTTTTGATGTACAAGTGCTATTTGTTTTGTTTACAGCAAGTTCAGAAAATCAATTTGACAAAAAAATGGAAATTTCAAGAGTTTTCATTGGATTATTTTTCATTACTTTCGACGTGGATTATCTCAACAAGAATGTGTCGATGAACTCAGTTCTTTGTATGGCGATAAAGCACCATCAAAAACCACAGTATATCGCTGGTATGGTAAATTTAATCGTGGTCGTAGTTCCGTCGCCGACGAATTCCGTGAAGGTCGTCCAAAATCGGTTATTGTGCCACAAAACATCGATGCAGTGCGTGAACTGATAATGCAAGATCGTCATGTGACATATTGTGAGATAAAGGCATCCTTGCACATTAGTTTCACTTCAATACATTCGATTTTGCATGAACACTTAACTGCAAAAAAAATTGTTCTCGTTGGATACTCCATAATTTATCAATCATCGCTCAAAAAGAGGCTCTCGTCAAGTGGTGTAAGGAAACGATCAAAAAGTTCAACCGTGGTGCTTCAAAAGACGTGTAAAAAACCGTGACAGGTGACGAATCATGGATATATGCTTATGAGCCGGAAACAAAACAGCAATCGACCGTGTGGGTATTCCAAGACGAGCTAAATCCAACAAAAGTTGTTCGAAGCACAGCGAAGCAAATGGTCGCCTGTTTCTTCGACCGAATGGGTCACGTGGCCACGGTTCCGCTTGAGCAACGTAGAACTGTCAATTCTGAGTGGTACCCAACAATTTGTTTGCCAGAAGTATTTGGAGAAATTCGTAAAACTAACCCCCAAAGACGAATTATCCTTCATCATGACAATGCGAGCTCTCACACATCTCGTCAAACAAGTGAATTTTTGAGCAGTCAAACATCGAATTGATGACTCATCCTCCGTACAGTCCTGACTTGGCACCCAATGACTTCTTGTTCCCGAATATTAAAGGTAAACTGCATGGCCAACGATTTACGAGCGCCGAAGAAGCAGTCGAAGCGTTCAAAAACTGTGTCCCAAGAGGAATGGAAAAACTGCAATGACAAATGGTTTGAACGAATGCAAAAGTGTATTGATCATCAAGGGGAATCTTTCGAAAAACAATAAAGCCATTTTCATTTAAAAATGTTCGTTATTATTTGCTATTCCCGAAATATAAATAGTAGCCCTCGTATAAAAAAATATTATAATATTGTAGTGAAGCTCAGAAAGATCAACTAGTAGAGTTGGTCAAAGTCGATAAAAATCTCTTAAGGGGAAACCTTTCTTTATCCTTAACACTCAGGCATCAAAAAGAAGTGGATTAATAATGCTTTAAAAAAAGTCCTCGCGGAGAGAAATTCTGGAAGCTATGGCTAAATAATAAGATAAAATAAAGTGTAACACCTATAATACTTTATAGACAACAGTATTATTAAATACTAAATATCTTTTTATGTACAATATTTTTGTAATGTATAACTACATAAATAATTATATTTTATTGGCATACAAACATTATTATTGCTCAATGTAAAAATAAAATATGTAGCAAACAAACATTTGTATTTTTATCATTTCGGATATATAGTGTTTGATATTGCGTAAAAAACTTAATTATTATATTAAATTGTATATCAATAAGTACCAAAATTTTTTCACGATTAAAACAAAACAATCTTTAATTAAAAGGTAGGTTAGTTACCAGAAAAAAAGATTTTTTTTTAATAACATAAAAATCAAGACATGCATATTTCTTATGCAAATATGCAAAACGTACTATTTGAATCAGACCAATAAAAAAAATAATTGTAACTAATCCTAGGCACTTCTACCACAAAACTATGCTAAGAATCTGAAACTGTTATACAATATAGGTTATAACGAAAATAAGAAAGCAATCAGCATTCCTGTATAACTAAAGGGGACAGTGGGTGTTAAATTTTTTCCTAAGTATAAATGCATACATTTTTAAGATGAGGACATTTTTCTTTGAAACCTTTAGATATATAAGTATGGTGTCAGTAACACTAAAATCTCGGACTTTCATTGTCTTTAGCTGTTAATTGATACACAACGTTTCGATTACTGATATCTCCAACCGTTTTCAGGTGATAACTAAAAAACTACTCTTAAAAGGTACGACCTTATAATTTACTCTTTGTTCGCCGAAGCTTTACCGATTTTTCGCGGTTCGGCAACGGCTGCCCGATATTTGAAATATCGATACTAGGCTTGCTAAATACGTTTTGGTTGTTTACAATCATTACAGCTTCTTTAAATTTGCTTTTCTTCCACTGGGTTTCTTTATGCATAAGTTTTATTTCCGACCATTTTATGAGAGTGTTTTGTGATTAAAATGCCGTTTTAATATTATACTCATTCGCGATTCTGTGGATCTTTTCAGAAGTTCCTTTAATATACGAAATTGTCACAAATAGTTTGTTCTGTGGAATCTCGTTCAAGTTAAAGTTTGTCCCATTTTGATATTGGTCAATTATTTCCTAAACCAGTCTCTTACTTGTGCCGTTCTGTTACATAAGGTCACTGCACGGTTATATAGAGTATGTATAACCCTTTGTTTCTTTCCTTTAGAGTGATTAGAATTCTGGTGTAAATACTGTCCAATGTGGGTAGGTTTTCTGTTTCAGTATGTTTTCTTTGGGGTTACTAGTCTTACAATTTTTGGTATAGTTATAATTTTCAATTTTTTTCTTTTTTTAATTATAACTATACCAGTCTAACAACCTAATATATCATTTGTGACAAAAGGTCATAAATTTAAAAAGATATCGGAATATCCTAAGTTTTTTATCTAAAATTTTCTTAAAAATTTAGGTTGAATTTCTATTTTATTTTAATTTTATCTTGACAACGGTGGCCGACTTTTCACCGAAACGTAGATTAATGTTTTCTTTATTTTTTGGGTTTTTTGTTATTCTTTTTTGTTGCAGGCGATCTGCAAGTTCATAGGGCTCAATAGGGCTAAGCAGGCTCAGTTCGTTATATCCCGGGACCTGGACCGAAATAGTTCCATTTTTTCTAAAAAATTGTAAGGCGAGTAACCAAAAAAAAAAACATACTGAAACATGGATCCGCCACAAAACTATAACACATTTTTAAAATGTAGGTTTTCTGTGTACCGAGGTTTATTTACGTCCATTATTTCTTTGACTAAAACGTCGAGAAAAGGTAGAGCCGAATTTTGCTCCTTCTCTAATCTGAATTTGAAACGAGGTGGAAAGAAATTTAGATGTTTTAGGAAACCATCGAGTTCTTCGTCATTACCTGTTCATATAATAAAAATATCGTCAACATATTTTAGCCAAACTTTTGGTTTGATAAGTGCAGTTGTAATTTCGTGTTTCTCAAACCATTCTGTATAAATATTTGCTACCACTGGAAAGAGCGATAAAATATACGAAACAAGGTGAAACGTCGAAGTCGATTGCCGAACAAGCTTGGTCAAAACAACTCCGCATACAATGGTCTAAAGCAGAGGTTCTCAAACTTATTTCATCCAACGCCCACTTTGAAAATCAGTTATTTTATAGCGCCCCCATTTTTTTTCACCTTAAAAATCTCAATAACATATTAGTCTCGCCTGGAGTTCAATTAAATCTATATTCTAAACGACACTTTTCTTACCAGAGAGAGCACTAATAATGCAACTCTACAATATTAGGAGTATCTTTTATTCAAAATTAACAATAATCAACATTGAGCAATAATAATTCAACCTTACAATATTAAGAGTAACGGGGTAGCGGGCGGAGTGGCGGGAGGGCGAGCGAGTGCGATGCGCGCATGCGGCGGAACGTCACGTCTAGAAGTGGGATTCATTTGATTCATTCTCTCAAAAAAAAATCGTTCGCAACCGATTCACTTTATAATGATGCCGGTCGGACTAGGTCCGTTTTGAATTCCACAAAAATATAGTTATCTTAAATAAAGAAATGATTTACATTTATTTTATTTTCAAAAACTATAATTGATAAAACTTACAAATGTACCTCCAAATTAAATCTTTGTTCAAAAGAATAGTTAAAAAAAAATAAAAAAATTAATTACAAAATAGGTATATAGCCAAAACTGACTCGAACCGACATTACTCATAAATTGTTTGTCTAATACACCTCTGGTAATGTGAGCAAAATCAAAATATATATAAGTCGTAGCACGAAAACGACCGATTTGCTGTCATAAAAAACCTTATGAACGAAGCGAATCATCCAAACTAGGTTCGTTTTTCATCGCAGAGCGATCGAGCAAGTGGCTCAAAAAAGATTCGAATCCATTAAAAACAGGGAATTAATTTGTTCGGTATCAGTACACTGATTCGTTCTTTTTGAACGAATCGTTCGAACGACATACCTCTAGTCACGTCAGTCGCCGACCGGTCGCGAGCCGCGGTTTTGTATTTGAGCACCTGTACTCCGCAAACACGGACCGACAAACGATGACGGACTAGAATACAGTATTGCACAAATAAATTGTACAATATTTGTTCACGCCAAACGTGAATTATAATTGAACCTTCTAAGTTTAATTTTATTTTTTCTTTATTTTTACTAGATTAGGTACATAAAAAAATCCCGCCTTCGCTAAGTGCTCAGCTTGGCCGCAACAATATATACCTATTTTTAATACGTGTCTTCGGAGGTGGGGACTTCACCTGCGACACTTGAAGACACGAATATTTTTCAGTATTTGATACCTAATACTAAATATCTTAAGATATAAATAGCGTTGTGAACGCATTAAAAATATTAAATGTGTTATATATGTTTAGTTTATACTTATACAATAAAATAGGATAAAAATATGAACTAATAAATGGATGTTGTGTAGTAGAAGGATTTAAATTTCAGTGAATTTTAAAATATGAAGTAACTGAAGTTACAAATCATCCATCGCCCCCTTAAATCACATCAGCGCCCCCCAATTTTTTCTGGGTTCTTTACCGCCCCCCTCCAGATCTCCAGCGCCCACAAGGGGGCGTTATCGCCCACTTTGAGAAAGACTGGTCTAAAGCATAAAGTATTCATAAAGAAACACACTGGAAAGAAAGAATATTTAAAAAAGCTGTAATAATTGTGAACAACCAAAATCTATTTAGCAAGCCTAGTATTGATGTTCCGAATATCTGGCAGCCGTTGCTGAACCGTGAAAAATCGGTCAAGCTTCGGTAAACAACGAAGGGTATATAAGTCGTAGCTTTAGAGAATAGATTTTAGTTATCATTTGAAAACGGTTGGAGATACATCACTAACCGAAACGTTGTGTATCAATTAACAAATACAGACAATGGAAGTCTAACATTTTAGTGTTAGTAAAATCAGGACTCTTAATTATTGATCTTGTATAATTTTAATGTGCTATGATAAACTATCCCACAATGCTCATCAACCTAACTTTTTTGCTATCTAAAATCATGTTAACCATTTGATGTACTACTTTGTTTCGTCTAACAATGCCTAAAATATACAATACTAAAAACATATATTTACCAAAAAGTTCTACTCGTCCTTCCGATGTACCCAACTTGTTTGCTGCTTTGCACACATATTGTCCATATTGTCTTTTTTCAATTGTTATAACCTAAAGCAATGATTTTGTTAATATGTATCATATCAAACGTATTTTCCCCCCTATTAAAACTTCATTATCGTTTTACATAATATGAGATTTGGTATGTAAATTTACATAAGTATTCTAATTTTCTGTGAAAACTTGAGAAAGTTATGTCGCCCATTTTACTACTGACTAACTCATTCACACATTTCTTTATTTTTTCCATTTTTAATATAAACTATTAAATATTTTAAAGTGTTAATAAGTCATTTTACCAAATAATTATGTAAAAATTAAATTTACGTTAAATGTTAATAACAGCTATAATGTCAACATAGTTTCGTTTCTGGGATATTAGCTTTTGTTTAATAGCCTACTATGATTTAAAGTAATAAATTTTAAATAAATCACATAGAAAACCAATATCACCCATTGTGTGTAGGGCAATAAGCCATCTTATATTTTATATATTTATACTAAAATATACAGGGTGTTCCATTTAAAAAATGAGGTTAAGTTCGATAACTTTTTTTACCTGACCTGTATACTTATTCTAAAAACGACAGATTATTCAACAATCATTATAAGGAAACTTTTGTATAAATCATTTTTCTGTATCTCTCTTAACTAAGAAAATATAGGATCATTCTGAAACCGATCATTTTTTTATTTTCCCATATCTCTTAAGCGAGTGAAAATTTTCAAATTTTGATTTTACCATTTTAAGTTTGACCAAAAAGAGTACACAATGCCTATATTACTTTTTTTGATAGCACTACCAATTACGGAGATACCCTATACATGGTACTCCTGAAGCATGTTTAAGATTAATAAAAATGTAAAAGGTAGAGATCGAACGCTGTAAGAACAACACCGATACGTCACGGTCTCATATGGCAAACTGATATAAAACCGTGACGTATCGATGTTGTTCTAACAGCGTTCGATCTCTAATGGGGCGCGGGATTCGAATACTCTATGTTTGTACTGCAAAATCCAGTTTGAATTGAAATTGTATCTGCTCCCTTTCTCAAGATTCCCAAAAAAAAAAAAATATAGAAAAAATTGAAAGAATAAGAAAATTTCCCGAATTTTCGCCAACAAACGAACAGTTAAAGATGTTTAACATAAACAACTTTATTTTGGCGTCAAGCTTTTGCCGTGAAGAAGGATACGGAGGTTCAGCAGTTTATTTACACAAGAGTGTAAAATTCCAAAAAAGGACAAAAATTAATGCTGTTTCAGTTCAGGGTGAGTTTGAGTGTGCTAGTGTTGAGTGCAGTTTACAAGGACAACAATTTGTTGTAATATCAGTTTATAGACCACCTAAGGGAAGTTTAAATGTTTTTTGTAACAAAATTGAAAACATTCTCTCGCAGATTGTTGATGAAAATAAGCATATTTTAATAGCCGGTGATTTCAATGTAGAATTACTTGAACAAAACAAGGAAAAACACATTTTTATCAGTACTTTCCTCTTTTCAACTACATCAAACTATTTTTGAGAATACTAGAATAACAAGTTTATCAAAAAGTTGTATAGATAACATTTTTACAAACATACCAGAGTTCAATAGAAGTAGTTATATTTTGAATACAATTATATCGGACCACACTGCCCAAAAACTAATTTTTAATATAAAAAAAATAATACTAACAAATTTAAACCAGTGTATCAAAGGTTTTTACAGAGGAAAATAAAAAAAGATTCATTCAAACTCTTAAAGATCAAGATTGGTCTGAAGTTTTTGGTGCAGAAAGATGTGATGTAGATAAACAGTGGTTTTGTTTATGGATCTTTATGTTATTTTTGTCAAAGTTTCGAGAGAAAACTAATTAATAGAAAAAAACAAAAGAACTCGTTGTATAAAGATAATGAAGAGATTAAAATTTTGAGGAATAGACTGGATATGCTTCTAACTCTAAAAAGTATAGATGATACATATAAAGAAACATACAAGGCTGCTAAAAAGGAGTATGATGGTCTATTGGTCAAAATCAGATCTCAAAAGTATCAGAATAGAATAAGTAGATCCGATAATAAAAATAAATGTATGTGGTCTATTCACAATGAGATTACTGGTAAGACAAAAACGGATAATACAATGATGACAGGCGATCCTAAAGATATATCAGATAAATACAATAACTTTTTATTAAATATTGTGCCAGATCTTTTAAAAAATAAAGATAAAATTAAGTGGGATACAAAAATAAAAAATAATAATAAATCAATGTATCTTAGACCAGTCAGTGAAAAAGAACTTTTGCAACTTTCAACAAAAATAAAAAATAAACATAGCAGTGGGGATGAAGAGGTACCTACCAGCCTAATTAAATTTTGTATTCCTGTCATCATTAAAGTTGTCTGTTATATAATTAATAACTCTTTGCGAAAAGGTGTCTTTCCTAATCAATTAAAGCTAGCGGTCATAAAGCCTCTCTATAAAAAGGAGATCCGAGATACTAGATAACTATCTGCCAGTCAGCCTTCTTCGGGTTTCTCAAAATTATTTGAACTTGTTATGTGTAATCGGTTGGTCGGGTTTGTAAAAGAATGCGGTCTTTTAACAGACAGTCAACATGGATATTGGGAAAAAAGATCAACTCATACCGCATTGTTTCAATTTACGAAAGCCATCTTGAGACATCTGGAGGAGGGAAGGTTGAAAATGGGAATATTTCTAGATTTGTCAAAAGCATATGATTGCCTGGATAGGGAATTACTGTTAAAAAAAAAGAGTTGTATGGTATTAGAGGAAACGCATTAAAATGGCTAAGATCCTATTTAACAGAAAGAACTCAAAGGGTGATACTTAAAAATGAGGGCATTTCTTACAAATCTGAAATTTTAAAAAATACAGTTGGGGTTCCTCAAGGAAGTACTTTAGGCCCTATTTTATTTATTATTTATATAAATGACCTTAATCTAGAAATAGGTGATCCCAATATTGACCTAACATCTTTTGCAGACGACACTAATTTACTTGTAACAGGAAAAGAAATTCCTAAAGTGCTTAACAAGGCAAAGGATATATTCTTAAAAGTTAACATGTGGTTCCAAAAAAATAGATTACTTGTAAATAAAGAAAAGACAAATATACTTCTTTTTAAAACAAAATTAAATAAAAAAGAAAAACCTGATTACATAGAAATAGAACAATTTCAATATTTGGTACAGAAAAAAACTAAATTTTTGGGTTTACATATTGACGAATTTCTGGATTGGTCAAGTCAAATTGAATGTCTTTCTGCAAAACTTAATAGGGTCTGCTATTGTTTGCGTATAGTCTCAAAATATATTAATGAATATGCATTAAGAACATTGTATTTTGCAAACTTTGAGTCTCTGTTGAGGTGTGGAATTATTTTTTGGGGGGCTAATTCGGGAATTCAGCATATTTTTGTTATACAGAAGCGAATGCTACGTGCAATATATAAGATGCCTTTCTTAGAGTCATGTGGAAATATGTTTAAATCAAAGGGAATAATGACAGTTGGGCTTTATATTTTTAAAAATATTGTTTTTTTATAAAAATAGGGAAAAATTTGACACTATTTGCAATCATACATATAATACCCGAAAATTTGATATAAACTACCCTAAACATAGACTCGCATTGTTTGAGAAAAGTCCATACTACATGGGTATAAAGTTATATAATAAATTAGGTACAGAAATTAAAAATTCTCTGAGTGAAAAAATGTTTAAAAGGAAAGTAAAGACATTGCTTATAAATTTGGAACCTTATAGTATAAATGATTATTTAGATATGTCAGTTTTAAAATATTTATGAGTGATTCTTAGTACTTTGCCAAAATAATTGACGTCATTTATTTCATGTTTATTTGTATTTGTTATGAGTGAAGTAATTTGAAATAAATTTTATTAAATAAAATTAGTATACTTACTTACTCACAAATTCATAATTTAATAAGTAGCATAGTATTAGGGTTATTCAAGAATTCATTATATTTTTTATGTATTTTTTAAATTTAGCACTTAAAACTGTTAAATCTATCATTCATAAAAAATAATTTTTTTGGATTTGAAAAAAATATTGCACTGCAACAGAAATCTTTTAGAACTATTATATATTGCTTATAATTTATTTAGCAACTCTTACATAATTTATCTTTTTTATGGAAGTCGGCATCATGATAAAGAAATGAAGAATAACTTTTTAAAATAAAGTAAGATCGTTTATGTTGTAACTACTTATAAATACATTTAATACAATAAATTTAAAAAAATTAATAATTTAATATATGCATCTCTATATAAATGCAAATAAATTATAAACATATGTAACAAAAGAAAAATCTGTTCCAATACGTTGAGAAGAAAAATGAACAACAGCTTGCTTTAATCTCTTAAAATAAGATTCGTCACTTAACAGATTTATTTTATATTTATTCCAGTAGTTTAAAAAATATTTATAGACGGATTCTTCAGCCTGCTTTGACCAAAAACCAAGTCCGTTTCCATTTAACGATTCCAAACATTCTACTAAGTGAACCAGAAGAACGTGAATTTTAAGAGTAATAGAGACATCGGTAGCGTCAAGTGATTTCCGTAATTCATTTGAGGTTATTCAATTCTTTTTTATCTAGATCCACAATTCTTGTAAAAATATTTTGTTCACAATTTTGTTTATTGTTGTGAACGCCGAAATTTATGAAACTGAACAAACACACCGTAGATGTGATGCACTGATTACCTTCAAAAACTTTACCTTCATAATTTTTCGGAACGAATTTCAATTTCAAAGGCAATTAAAGCATTGCGAAAAATAAATCTGTTGAGTGACGAATCTTATTCTAAGAGACTGAAGCAAGCTGTTGTTCATTTTTCTTCTCAACGTATTTGAAACAATTTTTCTTTTGTAACATATATTTATAATTTATTTACATTTATATGTAGATACATAAATTAATTAAAAATATGATTTTTTAAAATTTATTGTATACTAAATATACTTATGTATTTATTAATACAATATAAACAACCTTACTTTATTTTAATAAGCTATTCTTCATTTCTATATCATGATGCCGACTTCCATAAAAAAAGATAAATTATACAAGGGTTAATAAATAAATTAAAAGCAATATATAATAGTTCTAAAACATTTCTGTTGCAGTCCATTTTTATCCAAAAAATATATTTTTTATAAATGATAGATTTACCAGTTTTCAGTGCTAAATTTGAAAAACACATAAAAAATATGATAACTTCTGTATTAATGATTTGATAATTATACTATGAATTAAATGTAAACTTGAATTTGTGAGTAAGGGTAAAAAATTAAATGCAATTCGCGAAATTTCTTTATTTCTTCAATTGTAAAAAAATATTTTTTTATTTTTGTGAATCTCAAGAAAGGGAGCAGATACGATTTCAATTTAAACTGGATTCTGCAGTACAAACATAGAGTATTCGAATTCCGAGTCCCGTTCCCTTTCACATTTTTTATTAATGTTAACCACGCTTCAGGAGTACCATGTCTAGGAGTGTCGAAAATGAGATACCCTGTACTATTTAGAAAAAATGTTAAACTTGTCTATAAGCTAACAATGTTATAATTAAAAATTTACCCTTAAAGTAGTATCAGTAAACTCATCAGCAACAGCGAAATGAGATATCTTATAATGCTGATTATTGGACAAAGTTATATCATCTTTTTCCCATGTTATAGCAGGTGGAGGATATGCCTCTACGTGGCACTCAAGATCCATGTCATACTGAAGAGCTTGGCCTAAACGAGGTCTTGGCACTGTCACAACCGGAGCAAATTCAACTTCAACAGCAATGTTACCTATAATGTATTAGAATAAATGATAATAGTCTGTACATAACAAAAAAATATACTTTAAATTATAGTTATATGATATTCCAGTTCTGGTTAGATGATTTGGACATATGAAACTTTTAAAGTGTATTCCTTTCCATTTTGCATCATACAATTATAATTTACCTTTCAAAATCGGGATGGGAGCAAATATCAAATATATCTTTAAATTTGTATTTCTATCCTTTTACAACTGTTTTACTTCTTAACCAAGACAAGATAAAATCAATGGTTCTTTCACTTCAGGGGGTGGCTCTGGACTTAAGGATGCCAAGGGGCCCACAGCTTGATCAACTGTGTAAAGCAGAGTTTCTCAACCTTTTTTGGCCCGCGGACCCGTAAAATTTGTAAAAAAAAAATCGCGGACCAGTGATATTTTTATTTCCTAATTTTATAAATTAAAATTTAGTTATTATTGATTTTTTTTTTAAATAAGTAACTTTTTTTGCGGATAAAAACAATTGTCCGCGGACCAGTAAAATTTCTCCGCGGACCACTGGTGGTCCGCCGGACCAGCGGTTGAGAATAGCTGGTGTAAAGGACTATGTCGAAGTATGTTTGTATTGCGGAGTGTGTCACATGAGGTTCTTAAAACCGTCATGACACGCTATGATAGGTCACCCTGCTATGGCTGCCACAATTTTTGCGCTACAGCGTAGAGCTGTGCGAGTCTTGACAGTCCTTGGATACCGAGATGACGTCAGGTCTTCATTTGTGCGTCTTAAAGTGTTAACCTTCCCATGTCATAGGGATGTTCAAAACCACAATACTAAATATAAGAAATGTTTAGGCATCCCATACTGGAGGCTAAAAAGGTGTCAGAGTGGCCCTGGATAAAATTTTATAATGTGCTTCCTCAAAGCATTTGTAACCTTGTATAAGGACTTTAGCTAGGGTTAAAGTAATGATTTTTATTTATTTGAGAAATAACTAAATTTTAAATGTTGACCATGTTAGTGATATTATGTTTAAGGAAGTGTCATTATGTGCTGTATTTTACTTGCATAACGACTTATTGTATTTTATTTTATATTTTATTTAGTATCAATTCTAATGTATTAATTTTATTTCATTTAATTAAATTTTGTTACATCTCTTACGTTTTGTGCCCCGTCCAACTCCATTTTCAGCTACACAATAATAAGTACCACGGTCTTCTTTACGAATTGTTTTTATTTTCAGCTTATTGCCCCTATAGATGGAGCCACCAGTAGGCAAGATGGCATTGTTTTCACGTCTCCAGGATATCCTTGGTGGTGGAAATCCACCGGCATAACACTCCATTTCAACAGCTAAAAACATAAATGAAAGTTAAAAAATGTCTTATCATTTTTTACACAGGGCCATCAACATAAAATATGCTTCAGAATACATTATATTATTTATTTATAAAGTGTTTTCTAATTCAGCTTTAGAAAATCCAATAAATTTATCTTTTTTGAATGGCGAATTTCCTAAATGTTTAGAAGCTGCTGTGAATATTCCAAATTAAAAGGAGGAGACTTCTAATTTAAGACCAATTAGTTTATTACCAACATCTTTTAAAATAATTGAAAAAATTGTAAAAACTTGAATGACTTTTTTTCATCCCTAGAGTGTCGAGACTATGGAACCTGCTACCCACAGAAGTTTTTCCTTTTCCCCCAAATCTCCAAATATTTAAGTCTCGTGTGAATAAACTGCCTATTACCACACTTTAGACACCCAGATACGTTAGTACTTAGGCCTTAGCCTTCGTGGATTGTCTCAAGATAAAAAAATCAGCCCATCATCAGGTACAAACTGGTAAAAGAGTGAAGTACTTCCATATATATTTTATATAACTAAATGTTACTATATCTAAGTCACAATATTAAATGCCTTTTCAAACAGTATAGAACCAAAAAACGTACCTTCTCCTTCTGAGACTACAATAGATCTAGTGGAATTATCTGAAATAAATGGAGGTCTACGAACTTGCACTTCTACTTCTGCACTGACTCTATTACTGGGCGATATAAGAATTTGGCACGAATAGATTCCAGCATCAGTCTCTTGGATATCTTTGACTTGCAACACATAGGTCGAACTTGTCTGAAAAGTTTTAAAAAAATATAAATACATACAATCATCGGAGATTACCGAGAAAAACACTTTGGGTAGACAATGTTTAATGTCTATGAGGATAATTTATATTGTGATTTACTACTGTGAATTATAATTCAGATCCCCATCATCCAAAAAAATATAATATTTTATAGCACTCCCAAGTTTTGCCACTAAAAAAATCAATACTATTTACTTACAGGATCATAACGAAGCGAAAATCTCGAGTCGTGTAAAATCAGTGAACTGCCAGTTGAAATAGGCAAGCTATTACCGTTGATGCCCTTGTCTACTTTCATCCATATAACGGAATAATCCTGGGTATACTGAACAGAACAGGATAGTTCTACAGTACCGCCAATGTCCTTAATTTGGGTTTGTGAAATGTAGGATATAGTGGGAGATCTTTGCGCATTGCTGGAAAAAATATGATTAGCTACGTTCAATGCAATATATATATATATATATATATATATATATATATATATATATATATATATATATATATATATATATATATATATATATGTTTCAATTTGCACTAAAAACCTGCACCTTTCAAATAAATGGAAAGAAGTTAGAATATTTCTGTCTTCAAAAAGGGGAATAAGTGGATATTACTAATTATAGAGGAATAGCAATACTCTGTGTGTGCTCCTGCTACTTTGAAACCATAATTGAAAAATATTAATACACACCTCAGTCTTACTAATAGAGCAATGCTATTAACATGGCTTTGTGCGTAAGATCCAACAGTCACTAATTTGTGTGGTATAGCAGATTGGAGTCGATGTGGTATATATATGGACTTTGCTAAGGCTTTGACCAAAAGTATCACACAGTTCTATTAAATAAATTGTCCGGCGAATTTGGCTTCCATCCACGCCTTGTTGGTCCATAAACTCTATTTGAGTAATCGAGAAGCCAGAGAGATGTGGTAGGGTTACTCTTCAGAGCCGTGCCCAGCTGCAGGAGTTCCCCAAGGTTCTAATCTTGGGCCTTTTTACTATTTATTTTATTTATTAATAGTAAGTACCGTAAAAAATGGAAATATAATTTGCTGACGAATTGAAATTGTTCTCAAAATTAAAAGACAAAATGACTGTCTCTTGCTCCAGCAAGATCTAAATATACATGGTCTAAAGAGAATAAACTATATTTCAATATCAGCAAATGTTGCACTGTTACTTTTTACACATATGAAAACTCCAGTAAATTTTGAATATAAAATGGATAACACGTCTCAGCTCGTGTTCATGAAATGCAGGACTGGGTGTTACATTTGATTCACAGTTAACATTTAGAAACCATATTCAAAATATTTCGAATAAAAGCGAATCATACGGGTTTATAGTTAGAAATTGCAAGTATTTTAAAACATGTATTGTGTAAGAAAGAACCATATATCATATGTAAGAAGTGGGTTGAATATGCTTCTTATTTGGGTCCTATATGAAAATAATAAATACTATTGAAAAATCTCAGTTTAAGATATCTGTTTTTAAGAGACTACAGGTGTGATACTAATATTTCTAAGATAAGAACTGAGGAAAAATATAAATTGTATAGTCTAGGAAATGTTTTTACACAAATTACTTCATAATGAAAAATAGATGACACGCAGCTTTTAGGTTTCAAAACTTAATTTCTGTGTGTTGCCAATGCATGGGAGGCCTTTAGAAATCCTTCTACATTCTATTTAAGATCCACACATCAAACAAGTAATCACATGAATGCGCCCATTAACGTTATGTGTGTGTGTAGATGTATTGTTAATAATTTTAGACACAAAGATTTTGACATTTTTCATTTTTAAATAGGAATAGTTAGTATGCATTTACTGCAGTTATATAATAATGATTAGTTTTAGTGCAGCTGGCTGCGCCTACTCTGTAATCTGTTGAGTTTATGTAAAATAAATATATATATATATATATATATATATATATATATATATATATATATATATATATATATATATATATAGCATATATACACTATATATATATATATATATATCATAAAGAAAATACTACTTTTTTAACTTATTTGATCAATTTTACTCAACTTAAGTTTTAATGTATAGTTTATAGGTTTTAGCAGTTTTCACTATAACAAAAAAGGGGCCCCATCTTTTCGGCATAATATAGATTTGAAGAGGAGGAAATTTAAAACTTAACCCCAAAATTTTTTTATACAAATCTATACTTTTAAAAAATCTGACAGATTTTGAAAAATGTATAAGCAATTATAACAGTCCGAAAATTGAATAAATTTCTGCTCCCCGGAAATTTAGTCGATATCTTGGAAACTATGAAAAATACAGTATTATAAACTATTTTTGAAAGGAAATTTAATATCTAAAAAAAAATTGGAATATAACGAAAATTATTTTATTTAAAAAGTTACAGCGATTTAAAAAAAAATGTTTCATTTAAATATTGTTTAAACAATATAAATATTTGTTTGCCCCCTGCAAAAGGTTTCTGATTTTGAATAAAATGCAAAAACAAAATGATTTAAAAAAATATATCAAAATCGAAGCTGTTCTTGAGGACTTTCAACTAAAACTAAAATGCTTCATTGATGCTACTATTTACATTTTAATATTTTCTAGATAACATTATTGTCATCTTAATGTGTAAGCAGATTAAGAAGGTTTATTTGATTTTTTTGTGTTTATACATCAAGTTTGATAAGCTTAGTAATAGCTGGAGTAAATTTTGTGCTGGTTCTACGAGGTTAATCACCGAAATAAACATCATTTAAAGTGAATTTTAGGTGTAAAATCCATAGTATTCGTTATAGTGTTGGATACTGATAGTAGCAATTTTTATACACCTGTGTCATACTAAAATATTAGAGATAACACCAGCAAACAAGGTAAATAAATACTTATATTAGTTTTCTTTATACGAGGGGCACTACTTATATTTTGAGCTGTGACTTCTAATGACATCTGACGTTTCCACTAGTAAATAGAAACATTAGATAATATTGTCTTTAAATGACTATGCACACTCTAAATGGGTTTTTGGCGACCGGTGAAATTTAACCAAATTTTAATATGTTATTAGGGACCAAAAAGAAGCATATCACTGCACCAAAACTTTAAACCTACAGGGTGACCCAAAGAGCTAGGTATAATTTATCTTGCAAATTTTAAAAAAAATAATGGTTTGCTAAATATTATCTTTTTTTAAGAAGTAATAATACAAAAAACTTTTTTATATTTACTGTGTATATTAACATATTTAATTTATGAAGTTCTATTACATACAATAAAAATACAGGGTAAATTAAAAAATCAATTGTTTAACGCCATATGAAAAATAATAATAGGAAACCTTAATAAGAAACCTGTAATATTACTATTAAGAAATAACAAAATAAACCAAATAACCATACACAAGTAGAGATTAATAATCTTTGCTTTACATTTATAAAAAGATTCGATGTGAAACTTTTTTGTCCCCTATGTAATTTTTAACCTTTTAGATATATTTGATTCTAAAAATTTTTCATTAGTAAGTACTTTTAAGTAAGTAAAGAATTTCATTACATTTTAGTGTAAAAATTTGATATTACACTCTTAACTAAATATTTTTACAATAGCATATACTGAGTGTTCCAAAAGTAATTGAAAAATCCTTTAAGTATAGCTAAAATATCACTTTAATTACTGACTTATTAACCTACGCTGGCCGATTTCTATCTGCCGCATCAGCAATAACATTGTACATTGTTTTCAAATCTTGCATAACCAAGATACCTTAAGACACTAGATACAATAAACCTACAGAAGTCAGCATGACTAATAAATGACTATAGGATGCTAACATATTTACCATTACCACATATTTGTGCTGCGTAAAAAAGCAGTAGGTCTTGCATATATGATTTTTTTGTTTTAATATTTTTAACAGCTTCTGAATAGTTGTGTTGACAGTGGTACCAAATATATTGTTAAATATCAAGTACCACTAAAAGCAATTAAATAAGTTTTTAAGAAAAGGTTTTGAAAAGTGTTAAAAAATGTATGTGAAAATTTTGAAGAAAAGTTCAACATGCTTGAATGTTACATAGAAAGCAACAAAAAATGTAACTGAGCGGCAAGAAACTTGTATTTTCTGCATATCCCGAACGGCTTGAAAGCAACCATCAGGATGTTTAGACACATATAATCTTTGGAATTTTGTCTCTTTTAACAAGTAGAGTAAAATTATGCTCAATCAAGAAATTCAAAACGAAAATGAAGTAAAAACTCTAACCATATTGAACGCACATATGAAAATAATGGTACAACTACGAGAAAACTTGAAGCAGAGACTGGCATATCCAGAAAAATAAAAAATGCAGAGTTTAAAAAAAAAAACAAATTTAAGCCTTATGTGAACCCGCAAAATTCATCATCTTTGGGGATTTTGATCCGAAGAACTGGTTATTATAGTGTGGTTTTAAATAAAGCCATGAACCAAATTTTGCTTTAAATTGTATTTGGTCTGACGAGGCTTCGATTAGTAGTGAACTATTTGTCGTTTTAATGATAGATTACACTTGGTCAGAAAATCCCCATGCGACTGTCCAAAACAGACAACAAGGAAGATTTAGCTTTAATGTGTGGGTGGGAATTTTAGAGGACAATTCATTAGACCCTACATTTATGATAAACTGCTGAATTCTGAAACAATATTTTGGATATTTTAAGGACCAGGTTGAACGATTCTTGGCAGATATTTCCACAAATCTGATACCCAGAGTCTTCTTCCAGCATAATGGTGCCACTGCGCGCATTGTCCATAGCGATTACGCACGCAATGTTCAGTTTGGTAAAGCTTCGATGGGAAAAAGGGCCCATACAATGGCCTGCCAGTCGTATTGGAATTTTTTCTTTGGGGTAGAATTAGAGACAACATAAGAAACAATAATTTAAATAGCGGGTAGCAGAATTAAGAAGGGAGTGGTGCGGTGCGTTTAACCGAGTTCAAATATAGAACTTATTAATGTTAAAAAAGATGTAAGTGCGTACAACAAATGGGAGACAATTTGAACATTTGTTTTTGTTTTTGTCTTATTATCGTTCAATTAAATTCCATAGAATTTTATATTAGGATTAGGTAGAGTGTTTTTGTTAATATTGTTGGTTTGTTGTTTATTAATTTAATATATTAACTATGAGTAATCTTATCATAAAACTTTAGATCTGTTGAGTGAAATCATAACATGTTAGCATCCTATGTCATTTTATTTGTCCTGGCAATGTTGATTTCTGTAGGCACATTATTTTATTTTTAAATCGTAATAATACTGCTAATGGTTTTAAGATAAACAACAAGTGATACATCAAAATTAGGAAATTTTACCAGCTTTTCAAAAATCATATAATATATAGGGTGGTTCTATAAAAATGATTTTGGGGTGGTGCGCACGAAAATCTAAACGCCCTGGAAAAAAATCTGCCTATCACCAATGAATTCACGAAAAAAGTGCCTTAGAAAGTTTTTATCAAAATTAATTATCTTTTAATAATAAAGTTATGGGGCATTTAAAAAATCGACGAAATTCGAGAAACACAACCTCTAGTGGCCAAACAATAGGAATAGCAAAAAGTTTGGTAGCGCCGGTGGTTTTCTCGTTAAGCTGACTCGGTGGTCAATTTTTCTATCCCTTCAAATAGGGTTGTTCCCATACGCGTCCAGTTTGGGACACCCTTGTACAGGTCATTTTTAAAGTAAACAGAGCACATTTTGAACACCAACCTTTTAAAAACGAATATAACCATTTAAGTGTATTTTTCTGTAAGTCGAATATTCTAATCGAAGCATTTGAAACACAAAAACAAAAGAGTTACAGCACAGTGACGTATTTAGATACCCAGTATATTTTTATATCAATAGAGATTTTCTGAAAAAGGTGTTGTATAAGGGGGGTTGCTGGGTGTCTAAAAACTGCATGATACTATAAGTATGTAGTTTCTGCCTGAAAAACCTGGCTGCCACAGGTCACAGGTGCTTATTTGTCAAAGTCAAGAATTTTAAAAAAAACGTTTATTTTTTTTTGGGTAGTTTTATAATGAGATTTTCATCAGAAGACGGCTTCTTAATTTAACTAAAAATGATATGATATATCTATTGTTAAACCAAACAAATTTTCAATAAAAGGAAAAATTAAAAAAACTATACAATGTAAAAAAATGGTGGTAATAAGAACAAAAAAAAAATTTTTTTTTTAAACAAAAAAAATTTTAATTTAAAATTACTAATAATTTTTAAATGTTTTTTAAAAAAAATGCCCCCCGGTTTAAATTTTCCAAAACATTTTTAAAATTTTAACCCCCCTTAACCCTTTCTAAAAGGGGTCGCCAAAAATTTTTTTTCATCAATTTTTTTAATTTTTTAAAAAAAAATTTTAAACCCCTTTTTAAAAAACAAATTTAAAATACAAAAAGTGGCACTATTTTTTAAAGTTTCCCAAGTTTTGGGGGCCAAAAAGCTTAAAATTCCTAAAGTTTTTTTGGATGGTTTTGTGAATTTTTAAAAGTAAAAATTTTTTTTTGTTTTGGTGGTACTTTTGTTTAACGTCAAAAAAAAATAAAATGTATCCAAATAAATAATAAATGTTTCACCATATCATCATTTAGTTTGGCTGTGACCAGTTTTAAGAAGAAGGAATTTTAAAAAAGTTTATGCGTTTTTGAGGTTACGTCCGAGTAAGGTGTTATAACTTAAAAACTAAAAGTGTCCCACAAAACGTGTCTTCAGATTCGTAATCAGCGCCCCAAAAAACACCTGTATACTAAATTTTAATAAGATCGGCCGTGGGCCCAATAAGTAAATAATTACCAAATTTTTGAGTGTGTTTTTATTATATCTGTAGAAATAAGTTTATACTGTAAAATGGGTGTTCTACCACAAAATTATTTAGTTTGGCTGTGACCAGTTTCAGGGAGGAATTTTAGGAAAGTTGGTCAATTTTTGAGCTTAGGTCTGAGTGGGAACTTATATCTTAAAAACTAGGAGTTTTCTACAAAACTTGACTTCAGATTCGTGATTAGCACCCTAACAAGCCCCGTATACTAAATTTCAAATAGGCCTTTGGCCCTATAAGTAAAAAATTACCTAAACATTTATCAGCTAATAAAAGAAAGCTGTAAACCTTTTAATTCTACTTCCTTTGTAGTCACATTAAAAATCCAATTTAAATTTTCCTTTATTCATAACATTTTAAAAATTAAAAAAAAATTTCTTTTAAAACCTAACCCCCAAAAATCTTTTTTGGCCAATAAATATATTTAAAATTTTTAACCAATTTCTTATTAATTGCAGCAAGTAAGTATCATATTTCAAAACAATTGTATCTTGATAAAGGAAAACAAAATAAATAAATATAGCGTTCTACTGTTCTACACCCAGGCTACTAGCAAAAGTAACATAACAAAAACAAAAGATCCAAGCCAAACGATAAACAGCTATTTATTAAAAAGGCTAATCTTATCTTATCTTTAGATATAAAATATGAGGTATACTTACCGATATTTGTAAAAAATTTTTATAAAAAACATAAACACAACC
>JAHBCN010004559.1:0-62658 GCA_019359885.1 Listronotus oregonensis
GCTACGTTGAAACAATCAACGAAGGACTTTTATGCGAACCATACACGGTCAAATTTATTTGCAAAATATGTTTGAAAAATTGATTTGATCCTTTCACACACACGTTCAGACAAATAAGCAAACAAAATTGCAACTTATATTTGATTAAAACTTGACACACCTACTAGACTTTGACAAAATATTTTTAAACAATGTCACACACGCGCAAATTCTCAATTTATAAAGAGGCCCCGCCCATACAAAATTAAAAACTTTTAATTTTGATTAAATGTGTTTGCAAACATTGAAACTTGTTTGAAAATAACGCCACACAAACTTAAATATCATTTATTTGCAAACATATTTGCAAATAAATTTGACCGTGTATGGGTTCGGTTACGCGCAAGAAGATATCGACAGCTTTATCCTGGCAGACTTGTGCCATCAAAATCCACATTAAATAAAATATTCTAGCTAACGTTAACTAAATCAGGAAAAATGTTACTTTACGGACACCACGCCGATTTTCATGAATTTTTGCATACGGGTTTTTTTGGGGCGCTGATCACGAATCTAAAATCAGTTTTTTCCGGCCTCCAAGTGGACTAACCTCAAAACGGACATTTCTCCAAAATTCCTCCTTCTTGAAACTGATTAACATCAAAATGGAACATACACTGATTGGGCACTTATATTAAACGAATACACTAAAATTTACAAAACTGTATTGCTTATTTTTAGTAAAACACCTTAAATAAATTCAGTTTTTTATATCTCTACAACTTAATTATGTATCAGGCAACCAGTTATACATCATATATCTTCTTACAACGTACAGAAAAATAAATTGCTTTGAGATATTTTTTACTTAAAATAGACAATAAATTATTGTAAATTTAAGTGTATTTGTTTAATATACAGGGTGATTCAAAAGTAAGCGGCATCCTTTCGGAAGCGTAATTCTTGCATAAAAATAAGGCAAAAAGTTCTTATTAATATTGGTCCGAAAATGCTTTCTAAGGAACGCCCCTTTAAATAAGACACCTTAAAGAAGATTTTTTCTCTCTAAATAAACCCTTTTAAAATTAATTTTTAAAAATGTTTGTACGGTATAAACATTTAAGGGTAAATAATTTTAAAATTTTAATCAGGGACATCACATACGGGGGGGGGGGTAAGTGTTAAAGTATCCCTTTTTCTTTGACACTTTAGGTTATTGTGATTTTGTTTGAAAATTATGAAATTATGGAGTTTTTTCTTTAAAAAAGGTACTCTTAGTTTAATTTGATAAAGCGTTCCATTTACGAGAAAATCGACATTGAAAACTTACTGATTTGCGAATGTTTATTGATGAAAATGAATGGACGTTTTTACCCTTACCCTTCCCCGCATGTGGCGCCCCTAAATACAATTTTAAAATTTTGAATTTAGAATATTTTTTACCTTTAAATGTTTATACCGTACAACAAAGACAATTCAAAATTTAATTTTAAAAGGGTTTAAAGTTATAGAGAAAAAATCTTCTTTAGGGTGTCCTATTTAAAGGGGCGTCGCTCCCTTAGGAAGCATTTTTGGACCCATATTAATAGGAACTTTTTGTCTTATTTTTATGCAAGGATTACGTTTCCGAAAGCTTGCCGCTTACTTTTGAATCACCCTGTATAAGTGCCTAATCAGTGTATGTTCCCATTTGTTGGTAATCAGTTTCAAGAAGGGAGAATTTTGGTTGTTAGTTTACTTGGAGACCTCATAACTCAAAAACCAGAGGTTGCCGGAGATTCGTGATTAGCGCCCCAAAATACCTCCGTAGGCAAAATTTTACAAAAATCGGCGTGGTGTCAGTAATTTAAAATTTTACTCTGAATCATTAAAAAAGTCAATATTGTAGAGCACAACCACAAAATTTAACTAAATTTGATTATTTGTTATTACTTTTGGTTTTCTCCTTAGAGAGATGAGAAACAAATATTGATTTTAATTAATGATATTTGTATATAGTGTAAGCGTTTATTAAAAATGTATTTAGTTAAAAAAATATATACTAATAATAAAAATAAATCAAGTTTGTTGCGAAAATATATAGGTTGTCTTGTCATTTTTAACTCGCACTCGATCATTTAACTTTGGGATTGGGAACAATTGACCCAACTAAAATGTATTACACTGGTCCAATTGGCCAAGTTGACCAAAGGTGACCAATGGGTAGACCTAAACTTTTTTTATTTGTTTTTGCTTACATTATTCGCAAATGAAAATGGCCTTTATTATTAATATCATCTATTTTTTAGTGCTGTTTTTAAACGATACCCTTACCTGGAAATTTATCATCTTAGCCGCACTAGGTTACCTAAGGTGTTTTATTCAAACACCTCAGGCCTTGGTAATATCTGAAGGATACCCAGATAAGTTTGCTTCAGCTTATTCTCTATACATGGCAGTCAGTGGAGTTGTATCCCTTTTATTTGGACAACTTATGAGTAAGTCACCATGTTATTAATTATTTTTGTATAAAATGATATTGTTTTAAACAGCGGTTTTTAGGTAATTAAATTTCAGAGTATTTTTTTGAATCATCATGATAAATTTATGTCGCTAAAAAAGTCTCTTAGCTACTGTGAATGTATTGTATTGTATGCTATTTTTTTGTACAGCTAATAAAGGGTATAAAATACAGGGTGTTTGAAAAATGAATGGTCAAATTTTAGGAGGTGATTCCTCATTTAAAAATACGAAAAAAAGTTCCCATACATATGTCATGGGTCCTAAAATGCAAAGTTTCTAAAATACAGGGTAATAAACCCTGTAGCCGATTTCATTTAAATTTATCAGTATTATGTCTAGTCATAAGGGCCGTATTTAAGATAAATTAAACTATTTATGATCAAAACGTCTTAGGAAATCATCTTATTACAAATAATTATAAAAACAATTAGCGCCACTGACTTTTTCTCGATTTAGCAACTAAAAATACAACTTTTTAGTGTCTTTATATTTTATTTTGTTTTGCTTTTTTTGAAAAAAAAAACAAATCCAATATCTTAAAAGTCATTGCAAAACGCTTTTTTTAAAAAAAGTTTTACAGCCCATATCTTAGAAACTTTCGATCCATATTTATTTTAACCTTTTTTTTCAATGAGAAATCACTTCTTTAAATTTGACCGTGCATTTTTCGAACATCCTGTATACTTAGTGCACATTAACTTTGCCCTTGGAGCACGCCATTAATCGGATTTGTTGTGTGCAATAGTTGAATTTTTGAAAAAATGACAACACATCTTACATTGTTTACAATAATTTGTATTAAACAAAATGTACTCTGTTTAATTCTAGGACAAAATATAAAACAATTCTAAACCGCATTTGGTAGAACATTACCACTTTGCAAATTAGTTAAATTTTATTTTCAATTTTAGTTGGTCCTTCTTGTCGTCCTGATTATCGGATTTTAAAACCTTATACTTTATAATATACTCAAACTTTATAATAAATATTGTTAGTGTGACTCTCTATAAATTTCTTTTTTTAGGTTTTGTAAAAACCTTCACAAATAGTGACTTTTGGGTGTGTCATATTCTAACCGCAGCCTTTTTCGCAAATTTTGTCACTTGGAGTGTGGAAATGTTTATATTCACAAAGAAAAAACAAAAAAATTGTAATACTCATCCCAATACCTAAACACTGATTGTTAATAAAACTATTATAAAATTGTATAGCTCTAATTATTATTTCTTATTAGATCACGCCTCTTCTAGTTTTGTTTCAATGTACGAGGTGATAGGCATGTTTTTGCTGGAAACTCTTCATAAAGATGTATACATGGAATTCCAACTCTATTTATACACTAAATATCTCTGCTCCTATACATGATACATAAAAAACTCAAAATAAAGAATGTGTGTTTGGTAACGCTAATTTTATTAATAGTATTGATAAATATACAGGGTGTCCCGAAAACAGGGTTGTCATTGTTAAGTACGTGTATTTAAATAAAACGCCCTATATATTTTGCCAAATTTTGACTATTTATTAAATTATTGCAGGTTTTTAAGATAAATAAGAATTAAAACAATTAACATAAACCCTATAATAAATGTTTATACTGCTGACCGTTTTTTAGTACTATTTCCTGTCATATTTATTTTAAAATAGTTCTTTTAGTGTCAGAGTGACCAATTTAGTTCCTTTATTAGTTACTTATTTATCTCAAAAATCAGCAATAATTGACGTATAGGGTATTTGACATTTTTGATGTAGAATTAAATGTAGAGTCAAAATTTGGCAAAATATACAAGGCGTTTCATTAAAAAAAACAAACTTAACAATAAAAACTCTAGTTTTCAAATTCAAATTCAAATTCAAAATTCTTTATTTCCTTAAACATACATGTATGCATAGAAAACGTCAACAGAATCCATTTAAAAAATATAATAAAACACTAAAAAAAATACACAAATGTAAATCTACCAACCCACCTACAAATTAATACAATTTAAAAATTCAGCTACAGAGTAAAAACTATGTTTAAGTAAACTTGTTTAACTTTAGATTTGAAGACTGAAAATGCTCTGTATGGTTTTAAGGTCATGGGGCAGGTGGTTATACAGTTTGGATGGCATAATTACGCAACTGTTGGCCGTAAGAGAGAGATTGTGTTGTGTTATTAAGATATCGGATGTATTTCAGGTTGTACGCTATGTTCCTGTCCGAAAACCTAACAGTTAAGTGTGGGTTTTCTTTTAATAGTAACACAAAGACAAAATATACATAGATGGTATTGTTAAAATCTGTAGTTGCTTAAAAAGTTCTCTACATGAGTTTTTTTTGATATTTAAAAAGAATAGTTCTTATAATGCGTTTTTGAACTAAAAAGAGATCCTTGACACCTGCTGAACTTCCCAACAAATAATACAGTAATTTAGAGCAGAATAAACCTTCGTAATAGTACATTTTTAAAATGTCAATGTCTACAAAATTGCGAAGATTTCGTAGAACGTAACACTTGGTAGATAATCTTTTGCATAAGTTATCTGTATGTTTAGTCCACTTTAACTGTGAGTCCATGTAACCCCAAGGATAAGGATGAGTCCTTCTTAAGTGATTTTCCATTTATGTGAATGTAAATACTGTAATTCTTAACAGTTGGGGAAAAACGTACAATTTCTGTCTTTGACGCATTTAAACTTAGACCGTTTAATTGGCAATATCTCCGCATCTCATCTGCACAGTTACTGGCAGCTTCAGACAGTTTCTCAATACTTTCAGAACTTATTGCGATAGTCGTATCATCCGCAAACTGTGAAACATTACAATTTGTAAGATAGGTATTTAAATCATTTATAAAAAGAATAAATAGTAAGGGGCCCAATGTACTCCCTTGAGGAATTCCCAGATCAATGGAAGAAGGCTCCGATTTAAGCAAATTACCCTTTACGTTAATCCTAACACTTTGAGTTCTTTCTCGTAGATAGGAAGCTAACCAGGAAAGCGTATTATTACGAATGCCATAACTTTTTAATTTATTAAGCAATAAATCATGTCTAACCGTGTCAAAGGCACGAGATAGATCGAAATACATACAAACGGTCTTCTTTTTGTTGTCAAGCCCATCTATGATATAATTAATCAGATAGATTACGCATCATTGGTCGACAGTTTCTTTTGAAATCCAAATTGAGAAGGACTTATAATATTATTTCCAATTATAAAAAACTTTAAATTTTCACAAAAGACATTTTCAAAAATTTTTGAAAATACTGAAAAAAGGATATGCCCCGATAGTTCGCCATATCATCAATAGGCCCCTTCTTATGGATAGGAACAACGATCGCCTGCTTTAATAAGGATAGAAAACTTCCCTCCTGAAATGATTTATTAATTAAGGTTGCTAATGGATATTTTATATAGTCAACCACATGACGTAAAGCTGAACAAGGAATACCATCAAAACCCATGGAATCCTTCTTGGAAATATTAAGAATTATACTACCCACTTCATCAGGAAAAATACTGCAGCTCCATTTCGGTATATTTTTTTGCGATTGACTTTGTCAAAATCATTGTTTCCGTGGCATTGTATAGCCAGGTTTTTAGAAGTCTCCAAAAATATTTATTAAACTCGTGAGCCAGTCTCTCTGCTGGAATTTCAATTTTTTCATTATAAAACTTTACCGGCTTAGTTTTACCCTTACTTGTGGATACTTCATTTTTAATAATTGACCACGCAGCAGAAGACATATTGTCAGCATTTTGCATAATGTTGGAAAAATAATTGCGTTTTGCTGTGTTAATGCTCTTTCTATGATGTTTTTTTAATTTTAGATACAGATGTCTGCGATTGATATGTCCTGTCAACTTGTACGACCTATGAATATCTCTTAATAATTGGCCTCTATTCTTTATTTCAGTGGTCACCCACCCCTTAACTTTGTATTTTTTGTTGTTCTTCCTATATCGTTCTCTTCTGGAAAAGCGTTAAATACCAGAAAACAGAATCGATCAAAAAACGCCTCAAACATATCATCTAGTTTACCGTTAGGATCAATTAGAGCATTCCAATCTTCGCTTGCAACCATATTTACAAACTTATCTATATGAGCACGAGATTTAAAATTTCTTTATAAAAATACTGAATTCATTATCATCTGACAAACATATTTTTATATTTTACATCATTTGCATAAAATGATCGGACAAATCACAATATACCGTATTTACAATAACCCTAGACATATCAACATTTATAAAAAATATTGTCTAATAGATTTTTTATTATCCTGCACACGCGTGTATACTCATTCACACCAGGTACGAAACCGTAGGCTGATAACATATTAAGCAGGTTTTTTCCATCTCCGTTAACTTATCTTTTTTCAAAATTTACATTATAATCGCCACAGATAAATGTTGGTGAGTTAAGTCGAGCATTATTGGCCAGTAATAATTGTTCCACGTCATGTGAATGAGTCAACATCGCCCGCAAGAGGTCTGTATAAGCAAATTACATTAAAAATAAAGGATTTATAGTTTATTTCTGTCACTAAAAAATCAAAATTTTCCTTTCTCGGATCATTGTTACTCACAACATTGCGGTATTCTTGTATATCACTTCTCAAGAATATTGCTACTCCTCCTCCATGAGACTCGGTCCTACAATAATAATTTGCAAGAACATACCCTTGCAACTTAACAGTTTCAATTTCGCTTGGTGAAAACCAGGTTTCTGACAAACAAACTACATCAGGCAAATTTAATGACTCTAGTAATACATAGATCTGTCATTTTATAGCGGGCACTTCTAATGTTTAAGTGACAAATTGAAATAGGAGGATTTTTAGACGAACTCTCCTCCCGTATTCTAAGGTGTCCCCGAAAAAACTTTGAGAAACATCCTATGTATTTACCAATACTATTAATAAAATAACTGTTACCAAACACACATTTCTTATCCAAAGTATTTTTCTGTATCATGTACAGGGGCAGTTGGGACACCCTGTATAACAAAAATCGAGATATGCTCCCTCTCAGGAAGGTTTGGCACATTTGCAAATTATAAAAAATCCAGAAAAACACAGAATGTTCTATTTCATCGTTTATACCTTTGTTTCCTATATAAATAATCTTAAGGTTTTAAATGCTTTCTTTATAATAATCGAAGTATATGATCGCCTTTAGCAATTGTGTAAAGTTAAAAACAAGTTTTTGTTTAGAAACAAATTTAATATATCTGCGAATTTTCAGTGATACATTTTACCAAAGACAATTGTAGTAACTACAATTGTCTTTGATTTTACTAAAATTATTGTTCAAAAGTACTTAAAAAGACGCTTCTTTTGATATGTCAAATTCGTTAATCGATCCATTATTGATTGTCAAAATACAAGCTGTCAAAGTTGACAGACATTTACGGCGAATCTATAAACAAAAACAAATACCAACTTTTTGCCTGTTATTTATATTTAACCTATAAAATAATATTAAAGCAATTTTTCTATGTCTTTAAATAATAGTTGTTTAAACAATTGAAGCATTGCCGCACCAAAGTCTTTTATTTTCTAACTTTCTAGATTTTTGAATAATTATATATAAATTGAGATATTTCATGTGTTTTGACGCCTCTCTAACTGTACTTTGGAGAGCTAATATTGCATATAACACTTGTAACCTTTGTGGTATAAAGAACCTTTTAAATAAATAACAACTGAAGCATGTATCGAAGTTGCTGCAGGAAGTTATTATGGAGCAAACTATTTTAAAACTGTGATCACTGCATTTAAAAACTAAACAATTTCAAACTTGGTACAATATTTTCTCATGTAATATAACGTAACGAAACGAGGGGTCCGTTTCGGATTTTTTTTACTTTAAGGGAGTTTTTTACCTCTAAAATGGTGAAAGTTTTTGTAAAAATTCGCAGTTTTCATTTTAAATAACCACGAAAACTTTTAAAAAAAAATTGAAAATGTTGGAGGGAGGTTTTAATGATATTTTAACTTAATTCTAATGGATTTTGATTTCCGATTATAGTCAGCTGAGATACAGTGATCACCGCTCTTTTATTTTCAAAGACGCCCTGGGAAAAGCTTCGTCAACGGCTTGTTTATTAATATCTTTTTACAAAAAAGAATGTTGTTAAAACCATACTTAATATTTTACAGAGAGTTTTAATAAATTTGCTCAAGCCAAATTTAAAAAAAAAATTATAGGGTATTTTTTTTCTTTTACGATTTAGCCTTCACCCCCCTCCCCCTTAAGCATTGTTAATCAAATTTTTTTAAAAAATTAATTTATTTAAGCCAAAATAAGATAAAATATGTTTACGATTTATTAACACATTCTCTATATTTTTATTTAAGTAATGGATATTTTTTTAACAAAAGTTAAATATTATTGTCTAATATAGCATGCCGGTGTCTTTTGTTGTCTCAAGTAGCTAAAATACATTGTTTTTTTAAGAATATAATTTTTAACGCATAGAAATAAACACCTTTATGGTCGTCAAAACTAAAGGATGCGCCAGCCGATTTTTGTGATAGTATATTATTCAATAAGCATTATTAACCATCATATTATGCGAGTAGACATTAAAAATTATTAAAAATCGGAATTTGACACCAATTTTATTTTCAATGGATACACTTGTAAGTTCTAGCCTTCATCCTTTATGCTCCAATGCCCTTAAATGGGTGAGCGTACTTCTATAACAATACTCTAATTTCTAGTATCAACTAAATTTATCAAAGAAAACTCTTCTGTATCATTCTTTTAGATAGGTTTAAAAATTGCTTTTGTTAATAAAGTATATTTTAGTTTCTGCAAGTACCCAATGTTATCATTCATGTTATGTTAATATAAATGAATAACCTTGTCAGATCCAAGTGTTGCCATTAAAACTTTTTATCTAGTCTAAAATCATTCTATTTTTTTATACTAAAATCATTAAAAGTATTTTTATCGGTTATTCTACTAAACCCTTAATGGATTATACAGGGTGCTACAAATGCAAAGGTAAGTTAAATATCTCAAAGACTGTGTGGTTTAATAAAGCAAAATGCGCACTTTAGAGCTTAGTAAACTAGAGTTTAAAAACAATATATATATTTTTGAACCAAGGGCATAAAATATCACTTTTACCCCATTTGCTGAAAGTTGTTGCACGAGCTGTGCAAGGGCAACAATTATCATTTTTTGTATAACTGAAATTAATGACTAATCATTTTTTGTAATTATTTTTTTTTATTTTGTTAACACTGGTATATCGGATTATTTTCCTGATGTTACTGTCAAGCTTAAGTCAAATTGGTTAAACAACTTAAAATTATCAAGAAATAATTATATGTGGTGCCCATAAAGTTGTTAAAAAAGTGGTTTTCAAATTTAAATTATGAGCCAAAATAATCGTGAAATCAAAAAAAACCGCAGAGAAAGTCGCTTACAGTTGTTGCAAGAAAAGTCAAGACTAATTTATGAAAAGGCATATGGTGACGATGGAGGAGATTTAGTGACTGTGAAGCGCCATGGAGGTTAACGCTCCTCCACTGTGGCTGAGAGTTATATTGAAGATTTCGTGCAAAATAAAATTTAAAGTGCCAAAAAATATATAAATTCCAGCACCACAAACTCTTCCGGCAACTCCATTGCTACTTTCACCAGAGAGATTGATATTATTCATCCAAAAAAAATCGGCAGGAGAAAATTTATCACTTTTTATTGTTTTAAATTGTAATCAGTGTCCTTTTAACATAACGTTAAATAACTTAATTTTTGCCTTATAAATGCGTGCGTTTTTAATACTTTTTTGCTCTAGGGCGTAAAAGTGCACTTTTACGCCCTCAATGGAAGTGTGGGAAAATACTCGCGACTTGTCGTAAAGTATTAATGGTAGCTTAGTGGCCGACATCCGAGAACTATTTTTCCCACTTCGGAGTTGGTAGTTATTTTAATTTAAACGGAACTTATATATTTAATGACAAAGGCACTCTAGAAGATAGGTTGGTCTTCTTTCTTGATGTTTTTTTGTATGCAAGGACACTAGGTTATTAGATCTTCAATTACGTATATAACTATATTGTTCTTGGCTGCCACCTGGTACGATTTCACTAGCGCACAAAGGTAACCCTCCCTTTTTCTAAAAGGGGTTCCCAAAGCAATAAAAGAAGAATTTCTCAAAACAATTAAATCTATTTATAAATATAAATAAAGCAACTAAAAATTTTCAATGATAAACAAAAAAATAGAACTAACAATGAGAACTAGATTTTAGTATGAAAAGAACTGCGTGGTTTTATTTATTAAGTGTAAATTAAAACCAATTTGGAAAAGATAAAATCCCCTGGTAAATTTAGAAAATACAAGCTTTAAGAAAACAAAAATATTTATAATTACGTACTGTTGTTTATACTTTAAAAAAAACAAAGGATGATAAACCCTTTCCCTTAAGAAGGATACCCTTAGTGAAATTCCCCTTTAAAAAATTTAATATTTGTCTTTAAAAAAAATTTAATTTATAAGAAAAATGTTTAGATCAAAAACCCCTTTTGAACAGAGAACTCACGAGTAAAACACAACACGTTATAACGAGATTCAGACTGTAATTTAATTTATAAGAAAAATGTTTAAGATCAAAACCTCTGAACAGAGAACTCACGAGTAAAACACAACACGTTATAACGAAATTCAGACTGTAATTAAATTTATAAGAAAAAAGATTAAGATCAAAACCCTGAACAGAGAACTCACAGTTTAAAAAACAACACGTTTTTAACGAGGTTCAAACTGTAATTAAATTTATAAGAAAAATGATTAAGATCAAAAACCCCGAACAGAGAAATTAAAGAGTAAAACACAACACGTTATAACGAGTTCAGACTGTTAACTCAAATAATAATTTTTTAAAAACCCTGAAACCTATACGCCCTTCTGATGAACCCCACTTGACTTCGCGTGGTCCCGGGTTTAGGCCCTTGTCTACCTTTAAAAAGGAATATTAACCTGTAAAACCCGCCCTATTACCGTGGTTCCTGGCCTAGGCCCTTTTCACCAATTAAACAGGAACATTAACCCTGTAATCCCGCCCTGTTAGTGTGGTTCCCCATTTTAGGCCTTATGGCACACTTTGGCCTTCAAACTGAGGGCGCGAGTGGTTCTAAATCGGGGTTCATTTAGTTTTAAATTCTAATTTACGCTTTTTAAGTTCAAGTCTTTTACTTTTTATATAAAAAAAACTTAATAGTAATCTAATCTACTAATTCCTATACTAAAAGGTCCGTCTATGATTAGAAAAAAAAAACCCATATGCAATTTATCGTAAATTTTGGATTTTCTCTTCCTTGTTGTTTTACATAGATAAAAAAAAACATAAGACGAAACTACTTTAAAATCAAATTAATACGCTAAAAACAGAGTCTTCATATATTCTTGTTTTTCTAATGGTAAAATCGGTTTAATAAAAAATAAAACTTTTTAGTTTAAAACATCTTTCATTTCCTTTCCCAATTTTAAAAAACGTTGGGGGTAGTTCTATAATTTCATATCTCAACAAACTTTACGTCTAACTTTTTTTTACTCAATTCTAGGATGTAAATTGGCTTAGGGCTTTAAAATATTTAAATCGACACATTTATGGGTTAAGTCCTGAGAACGTAACAAAATATTTTTCAGATTATTGTTTATCTTAGCAGCCCTTATCCCCCTGTTAAGTTATATATCCCACATGGCGTTAAAAGGCTTTTTTTTTTTCTTTTGTGTAACGAAATAGTCTTTTGAAAATACAGGGTGGTCAAAATATATTCCTTACAGAAGCGTAAAATTATATTTTACTCCCGGTAGTGCTGATGGTGTCCTTTTTGTATGTGCGTGGATAAGGGGACTTAATGATCCCCAATGTTTAATTTAAATAATTATTTACTTTTTAGATTTCTGTAAAAAAATTGCTAAAACTAAAGAATGTATATGAATAATTCAGATATTATTTATTTAAACATTCGTAACTATAGACAAAAAATTTCGTGCAACAAAAAGACATTTAGTATTTGCCTAACTTAGGACTTGTACATTACGTGACGTTGCGCAAAATCGTGACTTTAAAACCAAGTTCTATGTAAGATTGTGTTAATGTCATAAAATTTTAATTTACTTAAATGCATTTAATTCAGTTTAAATAATCAAATTCGCATAAATATCGGTTATTGGATTAGAGTTAACTTTAACCGCCACTGATACCTGACTGAATAGTTTTCAACCCTGTCATTCATTATTCATGGCTACCCAACGAATTTCTCTAATTTTGGTTTTACTTTGCAGAAAAATTTAAAAAAGTATAATCTCCCAAATTTAATAATTTTTTATACTGTGCAATAAACGTCTACGAATTTAACATTTAAATCATATTGCTGGAAACTTTCATTGCTAAAATAAACCATTGTTTTTCATTTAAAGAAATTTAAAATGTATCGATTTTTGTTTTTCATTTACATATAAAAAAATCAAATTCTTTGATTTATCCTCTTGCTTGTACAAGTAAATAGATTTTGTCTGTGCGCTGTTGCCAATGTTGTCACATTTTTAAAAGGAAAAACAATTGAACTGACAACAATATTAAAAAAATATATATGTAAATCACAAGGAAGTTTAAAGGTGTATGGAAGCCCAATGCTATGGCCCATTCGATCAAAAAATGTCCAGCCCAGTATGAAAATTACTGTCAGAGTTGGCCCCGCCGATTTTGCGCAATAACGAAATTCCACGAAATAATTTAATGTGTTGCCTTCTTACACACTGATAAATCAGTGTGTAGTTAGGCAACACATTATACTTTTATAAAAGCCGTATTAGTTTCGATTGTTTTGCTTTGTGTGATTATATTTTGTGGTTGCAGAAGTTTTTTGGATTGATATAAACTTTCTTATTTTAGTGATTAGTGTTTATTAAATTGTGACTATAATTTTGTGTTTATTGTTTGTTACTTATAATATCGTAAAAAAATGACTAAAGGTTGTATGGCTTTGTCTTGCAAATCTAAGGGTAACATACCCGGCATTTTTTACTTTAGGTAAGTATTTCTTATATTTAAATTAGTGCTTCTTATGAGACGTAACGTTAGGTAACCGAATAAATAATAATATATCAATTATGAATAATAGAAAATGAAAATTTCATTAACACAAAATTAACTATCTTTTAGATGATTTCCACAATGTTTGTGTATTTCTGTGAAATATTAAAAAGAAATAAGGTTTACATTTAGGTACTTTTATTTCATTTAATAATTACATTCTTTTAAAGAATCAAAATTATTAAATACTGGGCAGACCAGGCAAATTTTAATATATACAGGTCCCTCTAATTGAATAAAAAGAAGTACAATTTTATGTTAAAGTTCCTTTTTGCTTTTTCTGTATTTGTTTAAAAAGAAATTAGATTTTTTGATTTCTTAAACAGTAGACACATATTATTTAACGGTTACTGTTACAATGGTACCAAAGGTTACTAAACATTTTTAACCACTGTTATTCTGTCTCATGAATGTTATTAGTGAAAAATATATGCCTAAAAAGCAGTTATAAAAATTTTCACTTTTTAATGTACAACCACAATCTTAGGATTAGATTAAACTCATTTACACTATCTTGCCCTTCTTTTATCACAAAATTGGTGATAAGTACATGAAACTATCATACAATGTTTGAAATTTATTTTTAAAAAATCGTGTTTTTATTTACTTACAAAGATTTTTGGTAAAAATACAAAACTCTCAAAAATATCGACCATTTAAATAGAAGGCTGTAAAGTGGAGCCATCTATTCTTTCCATATTATATCAGATGATATAAAATCCAATATTACACAATAATTTTAAATATTCTATGGTAGTATCGTTTAATAACCAACAATTTTGTGCAAAAAATAAAAAAAAAACAGTGAATGCTTGAATTTGACATTTGATGATGTCAACTTTATAGATAGTAACAAAGAATTATGGAAGCCCGGCTCTGACCTACTAATCATTGCGCAAACTCCGCGGTGCCAATCCACCGATTCCCGCTGCCCTGCACGCCTGGACAATTTTGTTCTACAGTATTGGGCTTCCATTTAAACTTCCTTGGTAAATCAAAGCTGAGTATTCTTAGATGTCATTGCTGAGTGTATATGACAAAGTTTTATAGAGGAGTCGTCATATTTATTTTATAAACATAAAATATTTTTACTGTATTTGACTTTATATTCTGTACATAATAGATGGGATGAAATAATGCCGAAATAAACTTACTCAAATCAATACTAAGTACTTTTTTAAAAAATAATCTCATTCAAATCAATACAAAGTTATTTAGAAAAATCCCATTGAATTACTATTGTGTAATTTTACTACGTGCTATTTAGCAAGATATACCAATAATTCACAGATGTAGGTACTTGTGGTAATAACAGTGTCAAGCATACTTCAAACATTATAGAATTTTATTTAGATGACAATCAAAAAGAAGCATGAAATGGGTAAAAGATAAAAACGTTGTTGTTAATACCAACACTATAATAAACTGGAACAGACATATAATTTTAGGAAAGTTATTATTTAAGTAAAGTATACATAAGGATGGGTGTAAGAACATATAAACGTGTTAATATTAATGGGGTATTATACGAACTCTTACCACCGGATGGAGGATGGGGTTGTGTGGTTGCCTTGGCAACTACTGTTATTTATGTAAGTAACAACAATGTGCAAATTTATATTAAAATGTAGAAGGCAATTAATTTATTGTCAGTTATTATTTTACTGATTGATTCATTTGTTCATTCATGCACGTTTATCAATTTGCATTTTATTTGATACGGGGAAAGTTTAATAGTAACCGTTTTTTTTTTTCAAAAAAAGATAACTTTTGATGCAAGAAAAAGTATCGGACTCATGCAATAAATTTTTTTCGATGTATTTTTGCCTCTTAAATATGAATTCGTGGTCAGAATTTTTTCCCAACCTTAAAATACAGGTCTATAATACAAAACATGCACAAAAAAACACCAGCAAAATAAAGAAAATTTATTTTTTATTTTTCACATGTACATTTTTAGAAAAAAACCGAAAAAAATTAAAATTCCATCCTCAGAATTGATCTGTCACGTGTGACGTTTCCTTATAACCTCAAAGAACTCATTATTTTTCTAGAATCAACCGGTTTGGATTAAATTTGGTATACAGGAATTTTGAGGGAAACTTATTACAAATCAAAAGTCAGATTTGCAAAATTTAAGATGGCGGTTCTAATATGACGGACCAAATTTTAAAACTCTTCGGATTTACGCGAGATTTGGTACCTACATAGGAGTGTTAAGGGTTGCTCATCACGAACTTACGGTCAAATTTTCAAAAATCATTTAGAGAGACTTAAAACCCTTATGTACCAAATCTAAAGTTAAATTTTATAAATTTAACTTCAGATTCGTAATTAGCGACTCCCAAGATCCACGTATACTAAATTTAAGGAAAATCGGTAAATTTTAAGAAACTGATGATTTCTTTAAGGTTAAAAAAATGTCACGTGACACATCAATCCTGGGTGGGGGTGGATTTTTATTTTTCGTGGTTTTTTCCTTATAAATGTACATTTAAAAAATAAAAAAACAAACTTCTTCTAATTTTTCTGCTGTTTTTTTGTGTATTTTTGGTGTTTTAGACCTGTTTTTTGAAGTCAGGAAAAAATTCTGACCTGATGGCTGAATTCTGACCACGGATTCGTGTTTAGGACAGAAGCGTGCTTACCAACACTGATAATGATATATTTAAAGACAAAAATGGTACACCAATAGTTTTTTTCCAAATAAATATTCTTTTTAAACTGACATTTTAGCTATTTATTGTAACTTTTTTTTTATTTTCTAATATATTATGTTATTAAAAACGAATAAAAATATCATTTTTATTAAAACTTACATTTCAAACAAATTAATATATAGGGTGTTTGGCACATGAATAGACATACGTAAGTCTAAAATAGGTGGGGCCGTCTGCTATGCGGTCCACCCAGATATTTTGGCATAGGCCCTAAGAATCCTTTTTTAGAGTTTTTAAATTTTTTTCCAATATTTTCAATTTTCAGATTTTAAACTGAAAAAACTTTCTCAAAATCATGAAACTGACAACATTTTTATTTTATTTTAATTAGGACTAATACTAGAATCATACAAATTTATTAATTGGGGCCCATGACAGCTACAAAGAAAAATACGGGCCCTCAAACCACAAATAGGAGTTAAAAATAATTCTAAGAGCCAACTTTACATTGCATTAAAAAGACACTAGAAATAAATATCGAGTATTTCTAATTAGTCAAAAACATCTTTAAGTCATGCTCTTTCGAAAGATATGCAATAACCACAATTTGCTTAAAAACAGCAAGTGTTATTTGTCAACTTTATCAAGGTGGGCATTTTTTTACGAAATTTTACTTTTAATAAAGTTAACAAATATTGCTATTTTTAAGCAAATTGTGGTTATTGCACATCGTTTAAAAGGGCATAAATTGAAGATGTTTTTGACTAATTAGAAATACTTGATCATTTCTATTTTTTTTTTAATGCAATGACAAGTTAGCTCTTAAAAATGTTTTTTACCTTTTTTTTTGTTGCTGCCCCAATTAATAAATTTGTATGAGTCTAGTATAAGTCTAGATTAAAATAAAATAATAATGTTGTCAGTTTTATGATTTTTCAAAAAGTTATTTCAGTTTGAAATTTGAAAATTAAAAATTTTGGAAGGAAAATTTAAAAAATTCTAAACACAATTCTTATGGCCCAGGTCAAAATATCTGGGTGGACTGCATAGCAGGCGGCCTCACCTATCTCAGATTTACGTATGTCTATTCATGTGCCAAACACCCTGTATAAGGTGTTCCATAAAGAAAACGTTATTACATACAATACTTTTGTTTCAAGTCAGATTAATTACTTTACACATTTGTTAAGAAAGAAAGTATTTTTTACCAAAATTTATTTTTTTTTTATTAAATACCCACTGGTAAAATAATTTAAATTATTTTTTTTTATTAAATATCCACTGGTAAAATATAGTAAATTAATAATGTAATATTTTTTAATCGGCATAAGAAAAAAAATATAAACTACCAAATCTGGCGTAAATTAAAAGGGTTTTAAAATCTGGTCCGCCATATTGGATCCGCCATCTTGGATCCGCCTTTTTGAATTTTTTAAATCTGACTTCAGATTCGTAATCAGCGACCTTGAGTTTTAAGAAAATAATGATTTAAGGTACCCAAAAAAACGTCACGCGACACGTCAATTCTGAGCATGGATTTCTATTTCTCAAAGTCTTTTCCTAATAAATGTACATTTGAATTATAAAAAAACAAATTTTATTTATTTTTTTTATCATTCAGTATTTTTTCGTGTAATTTGGTGTTTATGAGGATAGGAAAAATAGTGACTTGATGGTCATATTTAGACCACACATTCGTGTTTAGGAGGCTAAAATCCATCGAAAACTACCTAGATATCAAATTTCTGTATCCGATACTTTTTTTGTAAAGTGGTGTAACAATTATTTCTATAAAGACGATATTAGGGATGTATTGCTTAGTTCTTACTTTCAGATTTCAGCAGTAGTTCCGATGGCTGGCTTTGGACTGATTTTTCAGAACTTTTTAAAGTCACTTGGTGATGAAACCAGCGGGGCCGCCTTAACAAATGGACTATTTAACACTGTGAGTTTTTTTATGGGTAAGATTTTTGTTATTTCGACAGCTCTTCAAAAGTAAAAAAGATAGTATACTTAAATTAATCACAAAAAACGCATTATGATTGACACCAAAGACTTCTTCTTCTTTTGGTTATTTAATATGTTTTATCATTTTAAAAATGTATCACTCCTATTAAACGAAATTTTTTACGTGGATAAATGCTTAAATTAAAACTATTTGTTTCATTTTTTTAAGTGAGATTATTAAGTTAATTTTGGTTGATAGTTTATTTTATGCTATATTATTCTTATTATTATTAATAAATTAAAATCTGTATTATATTTTAGGTTTAGTTGCTAATATTCTACTTAATAGAATGTCATTTAGAAAAGTAGCACTTCTGGGATCAATGTTTCACTTTATCGGCACTTTTGGAACACTTTTTGTAACAAATTTACCGCAACTTATTTTGTTTTTGGGAATATTTCAGGGTAAGGATTTAATACCTATTAAGGCTATACTTAATTTTTTAGATAAAGAAAATAACTATATTTTATATTATTATAAAAATAGTTTTTAATAAATTTTAGAAATTTTACAGGTTATAATAAAGTTTAAAGAAAATTACTTTTAGGAATGGGATTTGGCTTACTTCTACCAGCTACTCTTTCAGCATTTAATACCTACTTTGACAAAAAGCTTCAACTTTGGATAAGTATTTCACAAACAGGTAATGGTAGTTAATTAAAAAAAGATTTTATAGATTTTTATTGCTTTTTAACAAAATACTTTTTTTTTAGGAATGGTAATTGGATACGTGTTAATGCCCCTCTAGCAGCATGGTCAATGAGCTTTTACGGATTTAGAAGCAGTTTGTTGCTTCTAGTAGGATTAAGCCTTTTTACATTACCTGCTGCATTAGCATTACAGCCAGTTAAATGGCATATGAAAAAGAGTTTACTTGACCGTTCAAAATATGATATAGGTAAATGTGCTTTAAATAAAGATTTTTATTTAGGTTGCCTAGAATTATAATAAAAAATAAGCGCCCAATTTTAATGTTTAAAGAATTTTAATAGATGTATTTTTTAAATTTACACTGTTTTAAAAAGATGTTTATTTACATACAAATAATAAAAATTACTTCTTGTAATTTATTTTAATATTTAATTTTAAATTAAATTTAAGTAAAAAACAATCAATAATTGTTTTGTTTTGTTTTGTAATTAGAAAATAGTTATATTTACAACAAAATTTGACTAAATATCCATTTAAGGATACAAATTATTATGTTTTAAAACAGCACTTTTTATTTAGACTTTTTGGTTGCACACTTCCCGTTTTCAAAACTCTTTGCTACACCTGCACTATGGTTGTCGTAAATTTATAACATATCAGCATATTTTCCTGCTTTAAAAACAGACAAAAATATCGCGGCCGGTGAACACAATGTACAACTGACTACTCCACGCACAAGAATTCTTCTGGTTAGCGCTGTTGCCAGTTGTTTTTAAATTTTTAACTGGGGGGAACATTATTATAATTTTTGTTTTAAATTTGTAGATTAAAACATTTAAAACATAGTTTGTTTTATTAGCAAATGAATCTACCGATAAGCGATTAAGACAAAAGTTGCCAATAGTTAAGCTTCTCAGAAATAATTGCTACCAAAGTTTGTAACTTTGATATATTTTAATCAAAAATCTGTTCTGTCATCTATGTCATATAAACTTTTTAACTTCTTTTAAGCTCCACTATCGCCAATTAAAATTGTGAGCATCATACTTTTTTACACCCTGTATATTAAAATCAATAAGTTTTTAAGGATTTCGGAAAAAAAAATTGTTAGATATTTTAATAATTTTAAAATCAACCCGCATGGATGTCAAAGGTTACTCATTTTTTACACGTATTTTTAAAAACCCTGTATATAACACGTTACTATTAATATTAATAACCTTTATATTTTTAGAGCTTTCACAAGGTGTTTCTATGGTTGGTAAACCATTATTAGAAAAAAATAATGAAATAAATTCTAAGGAAGATGCAATCGTAACAAAAAAAGTAAAGAAGTCAAGCAAAAGTGTCATTTTGGTAAGAAAATTAAATAATTCTGGTTAGATTCAAAGAGCTTTGAATTCATAGGTTGTTTGTTTAGAGCAGGGGTCTCCAAACTTTCCAGCCTTAGGGCCATACTGATTACTCCAGTAAGTTCCGAGGGCCAAAACCATATTATCATTGTTGCCGCTGGTAAGAAGTGAAATAGTCCACTGATGAAAAAAAAGTCCAAAAAAGTACACAACTTTTAAAAAAAGGCTGCAAATCGGACTAAAGTCTGCAAAACGGCAACACTGCATATTATTAATTTTCCTGTCATTATCTGTGATTTCTAGATTAGTCGTAGAGTACGAGCCATGAGGAGTAACTTGACACGACATCTGGTGGACACAAGCGGAAATAGGTAGTACCTTCTATCGCTAACAGATGGCGCTAATAGCACGTAGAATAATTTCGTTGGTTCGGAAAGTTCTGGTGTCTTCCACTACTTCTAGATGGCAGTAATTGGAATATATAAGAAGGCTAGTGGCGCAACCACAAGTCAGTTCCTATGACACTGTTGTTAAATAAAATATTGCATACCTCCTTAAAACGTGTTTGTGCTGTTTAAGTTTAAGACATCTTTATAACAGTATTTTGATTTGAATTGTTGCTTTTGTGTGTGAATTAGTAGTATGGGAAAGAAGCGAAAAATTGATAGTGAATGCAGAAAATTGAAAGATCAGTGGAACATTCAGTATTTCGTAATTGAGTCCAGTAACAAGGCGCTATGTTTGATTTTGCAATGAAAGCATAGCCATTCTCAAAGAATATAACATTAAACGTCATTATGAAACAAAACATTTTCAAAATTACTCAAAATATAGAGGAAGTTTGCGTGACAGAAAATTCAGCTATGCAGCGCGGATTGAAATCGCACAATCTTCATTTACAAAACTCAAACTGAACAAGAGGCTGCAACTCGTGCCAGCTTTCGTGTGGCTCTTGAAATTAGAACACGTGGAGAACCATTCACCGATGGAGAAATGATCAAAGAATGCATAATTGCAGAAAGCCCAAGAAATGTGCCCTGAAAAGAAAATTTATTAAAACTGTCAGTATGTCAGCAAACACTGTGGCTCGAAAGGGTAGAAAACATCGCTGAAAATATATCCTCTCAACTGTTCGACAAAAATGGACATTTTGAGTGGTTTTCTTTGGCCTTGGATGAGTCAACGGATTTTCAGATACTGCTCAGGTGTTGATTTATATTCGAGGAGTAGATAAAAGCTATGAAGTGCACGAAGAACTTTTGATATGTATAGTATTCATGGCACAACTACTGGTACAGTTATTTTTAAAGGAGTTGAAATGGCCATTAATCAAAAGAACCTTTGATGGAAAAACTGAAATGTATTACAACTGATTTGGGGGCAAAAACATGAGTGGAAAAGATAAAGGAGTGGTCGCTCTTGTGTCAAAGGCTGTAGAAATGACGGTGGTTCAAACCAATAGTCTTACATTGTATCATTCATCAACAGTCTTTGCGGAAAATGTTTGGATATGTCTGACGTTCTGAAACCAGTCATATCAACTGTTAATTTTATCAGATCTTTGGGCTGAATCACCGACAATTCCGACAATTTATTGAAGAGATTGGAGAAACTGACTTACATCATCATACTCGCCGTACGCTGGCTTAGTTGTGGGAAAGTCCTTCAGCGCTTTTTTGAACTTCGAGCAGTGATCGAATTTTTTGAATGAAAAGCATCGCCCTCTACTGAATTACAAAACAACGTATGCGGAAGTAGCATTCTATGCGGATTTGACAAAACATGTGAACGAACTGAATTTGGGATTGCAAGGAGAAAACCAGCATCTTCCTGATTTATACACTAATATCAAATCATTCCGGAAGAAATTGAGACTGTTTCAATCACAACTACGAAGCAAATGTTTTTCACATTTTAAAACATGTGAAATATTCAGCCACACTACTGAGACTGAGTTCCCATCGATTTTGCAATCGAACTTTGAGTACTTTGAAGATAATTTTGATACTCGTTTCTCGGACTTGATGCCATTGCGAATCAAAAAAATTTAAAATTTTTCAGAATCCTTTGATACTGACAATGAAACCCTAGCCCCGGAACTTCAAATGGAAATGATTGATCTACAATGAGTGATATAATTAAGAACAAATATCAAAACTCATCTTCTGAATTTTATAAGAGTCTTCCTGACACAATTTGATAATTTTGCATAAATTTGCCTTTGTGGTCTGTTTTCTGTTTTTGGTACTACTTATTTGTGTGAGAAAACCTTCTCCAAAACGAAGTACACAAAAAAAGTTTACAGATCGAAATTAACTGATGAGCATCTTAAATCTCTTTTAATAATTGGTACAAGTAAATTTGTCCACAACTACAAACTATTGTCTGTGGAAAATTTAATTTACATAAATCTTATTAGTATTTCATATGTCATTATGTTTGTTTAGTTATGTGATTATTTAAAAAAGTATAAAATGTTAGTTGGATTCATTTCAAAATTTTTTAGTTATTATATACTGAAGTTAAATTTTCTGTATTATACATGTCTTTACTCATTACAACCCCGTGTTTCTTTATCCAATTATCACAAAACAATAATAAGCCTACAAGAATGTTATGAGTTAGGAGTTAGCCCATGACCATATCAATGAATGTCATATTAATAATTATTCAACATAAAATTAGAAAAATTGGGTAAACTAAATTTAATTTGCAAAATTATTTGTTCTCTAAAAGGAGTTTTCAATGTTACCTCCCGCGGGCCGACAAAATCTGTCCCCCGGCCCGGATGTGGCCCTGGGGCCCGGGGGAAGTTTGAGACCCCTGGTTTAGAGAGATGGGATGCTTTTTATTAAGAAGTTTAGCAAATATATCGCGATTTCCTTTTTCTATTGTCAGCAATCTGGGTTCACAAAATACTTATTTGTAAAGTTATCCTTATACAAACTAACATTTTTTGGCTTACCTGAATCCGGCTATTTGGAAAAACAAAAATTGTTAATGTCACCTGATTGATGTTTGTCACCCAGTAATGAAATGGTAGCTTTTCAATTTTCTGATTAAGATTTTTTGGGTTTTTTAGTGCGTTATTTCATTTTTAAAAGTGATTAGTGCCTGGGCTTACAAGCAAAAGGCACTAAGTCATTTCTTTTCAACTTTATTTTAATTAAAGTACCTTATTTTTTATTTTATTATTGTAATTAATTCATCAAATCAAGGAGTAGTAGTTTTTTTAAGTATAACTAATAATAACTTCCACGAAAATTATTAAGTATAATTAAAATTTTATTTCATGAATATCTCAATATCATGTTTTATGACTTAGTGCCTTGTAAGCCCGCGAGTGGGTTTAAAGATTATCATATTTTGTTTTGTCTTTTTATTTTTTGGTATGGACTAATTATTGGCAATATTTATATTTAATAAGCTGTTTTTTTTTTAATCGGTATTAAAAAAAACCACTAGAATGCATATTTTCTATAGTATGGATTACAGTGATTACTGTATTTTTAGTTCGGGAAAGCTTTGAAACTCATCTCAGAGCTGTAATGAGTCGAAGATATAAAAATATAACCAAAAGAAAGATTAAAAGTACCTATTTTTCTTTTTCTCTTTCACGCTTGTTCGCAGTACCGAGCAGCAGGAGGCCTCTAGTAGGTATATACTTGAAGATGTAATCTATGCAACAAATTTTTAAAGATATTGCAATTGTAAAACTTTTTTTAGTATGGTCCTAAGCTCCCAAGTTAGCCTACTTAAATCTGAAAAACGAAATTGACTTATATATGTATATAGGTATAGGAATATTTGCAAAATGTTAGTGTGCACAAAGTCATGGACAGAAATTATTCTGTTGGCCAGAAAAGAGTTGTTTAGTAGTTGAAGACTCGTTTGTGTCGTTAAGGTTTTGCAACGCCTGGTGTGTAACAGATTTTCTACTGTTTTACAGTCCTTAAAGTTATTTAACACCAATTTTGCAAATTAGTTTTTATTAGAGTAATTTTCCCTTATTGTGCTTAAAGGTTTTGCAAAATATTAGTTGGCTTAGTACCCTCATTCACAAGAAAACCAACTAGTATGCGTTGCAAAACGAAATCAAACTGCTTGCTCTGTCAGTATGACAATGACTAAATGAAAATAATTTAAATAACTATGACATATCACGCCTTCTAGATTTTCGAGAATATTTTTCTGCCGAGTTTTCAAAGAAATTTATTTCAAATATTTATGTTTACCTACTGACCGAATAAAAATATGTATGTTTATTTATGGAGGCAGTAGATGGACATCTCCCCGCTGTAATAGAATTGTTCAATAAAAAATTCCTTAAAAATCGAAAAAATGTATTAAGGCAGATCATAAAAAACATTTAACGCAGGCCTCGGCAACTTCACAATTTTTATGTATGTATTTATTTTTTAGGAACAACATTATTAATTCTATGGACCTCCTAAAAGATCCAAGATACCTAAATGTCTGTATAGGTTTAGCACTATGTTTTACGGCAGATATTCAGTTTTATCCAATAATACCATTAATACTGAGCAACGTGGGTTACGTGGACTCCGACATAGCTTTGATGATGAGTGCATACTTTGGAGCTGATTTGGTCGCTAGAATTGGGTTATCAGTTGTTTCAGCATTTGTAACTTATAAAAGTAGAATTTTGTTTTATTGGGCTGCTTTGTTGAGCGCTGTATTTAGAACAGGTATATATGGGCCCTAAGTATCAGGTGTTTTAAAAAAAAATGAGGATTGCTTAAAAATTTATTTTTAGAAACAGGGGGTAAAGGGAAAAAAATTTGAATTTGCTTTTTTTTTAAATCGGGTTTTTCGATTTAAATAAAATGTTACAGTTTGAGCTAGACCAAATACACTTTCTTTTGTAACCCTTTGTTACATTATGAATAGGGCAAAATTTTTTCAAGTGGATTATTTTTTACTATTATTTTACCATATTTATAAATTTTTTTAAATGGGCAACTTCAAGATTTTTTTTTGACAAAATCCCCCCCTTATAGTTTAATTATTTATATTAAAAACTTTTAGTATACAACACTCGAAAATAAGATTAATTTTTCGTTCTTCTTTTAAATAAGCCAGGGACTGTGCAAAAATTCACAAAATAAAATTTTTTTTAATATTATTTTTTTAAAAAATGTTGTATTGTATAAAAGTTTATTAAATTTCAAATAATAAGTACTTTTTCTTGATATTTCAGAGGATTAGCAACCTTTCTGCCAGGTGACCGTTTTTTGTGACACGGATAATCGTTTATAAGAAAACTGTTTTGACAAGAACTTAGTCTTGATCTGATTCAACGATTTTAACTGCGCAGCCTAGGTGATTATCTGGGTCATACAAATTATAAAATGAACTATATTTTTTCATATTATATGTGCCTGGACAGTGGGTTGCCCAGCTAACAGAGAAATACCCTAAATATTTTTAAAATTTAGTAATTTTTCTACTTAGGTCTAAATAAGAAAGGGTATATTTAAATTAACTCTGTAAAGGATATACACATTTCTCTATGGATTTGAGTCACTGACAGATTTTTGAAATTTTAGTATTTAATTTTAGAAGTCCAAATTAGCATTTTTTTCATTGCGCCAACCTTGAGGCTATACAGGGTGATACCATAAAATAAACCAAAAATTCTTAAAAATAATTATTATATTTATTACAAAAATAATTTCTGTTACCCTAGACTGATAAAATTAAGCATTTTGATATAAAAATATATATATTTTGCACAAGTACTTTTTTATCGTGTACAGGGTTTTTATCTGTCTTATCCTACAGGGTAAAATGATTTATTAATAGTCCAACAAATATACAGTCTGGTCGGACTAATATAATATATTATGTCAGTTATTATTATAACCTATAAAAATTCTGTAACTGGTAACTTATTCTATACATACAGCGTGTCCCTCCAAAAAGTCATTTTAGATACTGCGAACCAAAATTATATGGTTATTTTAATTATATTTTTTTCTAGTCATACTGAAACCGCTGTTGTAAAAAGATTTTTTTTTCACCGATCTACACCAGAAAGACATACTGGTACGTTGTTTTGAAAGGACTTATATTACAAATGTCAATTCTAATACAAACATGAATAATAATTAATGCATGAAGTGATTTTGCAGTAAAAATACAGATTGTGGTTAATACAACTTCTTAATCATTTCAAAAACAAAAATAAACACTATGAGTAAATCAAAAACAGTAACAAGTTAGATACTGTTTGTAGAGGGACATTATTTTTATTACTAACTCATAACAACAACTATGTATTAATTATTATTATTCATTTAAATCAAAACTCCAGGCCACATTGTTTAGCCTTATTAAAAACTTCATACTAAAATATTTTTTAAAGTAAACTATACTTATTATATAAGAAACAGAGATGAAAAGATAATACTAGTCAAGAACTTGCGGCTCTTCAACTGCTCTATATGCAGCGTCCAAAATAGTTTGGGTACAAACAGTTGTTGGATATTTAACAACCTGTTCATACCTAGCGTATCCCAGGTACCCTATTACACTGGCAACATGGGCACATACGCCAAGTGTCTTGGTACCCACTTTGCATGTGCAATAGGTACCGAAAATAAGATCACCATTTTCTTGAAATAGAGAAAGCAAATATAAAATGAAAATATTTTATGCTTAATAACTTGCAAGTAAACCTTAAAATATCTTTGCTCTGTTGCTTGAAGTTTAAATTTGTTGAACTTAAAACATATATTCATTATTTGGTTCCTTTCAGAGGTATCTTGAATATAGGCTGTAGAAAGCCTCACTTGATAGGTCCCAAATTGTTTATAAATAACATAGTCTATAGGCAAAACAGAAAATCTATATTATTATATTTTCCATATTTACCCATAATACCACCTCGACGTTATTAAAATAAAGAGGCCCCTATGCTTTGAAAATGACTGCCTTTGTAATCTAAAATTGAGCTCTTGGCGCTTTTAGATATGTGTAGTCGGGGTATAAAATTGCACATGTTGTTTGTAAAATTGTCTACATGTCTTTGATGAACGCCTTTTTTCAACTTCTGCAATAAACCCTTTATTTCTGCTTTTATTGTGCCATATTCTTACCAACTCTCCGTACGGTAAACATAACAAAACCGCCATAATTTTAGTTTATCCGGTATCTAAAAATTACTTTTTTGGGGGACACGCTGTATGTTTAAATGGGTTACTGCTGTTACAAAATTCCCATAGGTCATAATAATAACTGACATAATATATTATATTTGGGCCTACTGACTATATATTTGTTGTTCATTAACAAATCGTGCACCTCTGTAGGATATGACAGATAAAACCCTGTACACGATAAAAAAGTACCTTGTATGGAATATATATTTTTGTTATATATAAAAATGCCTAATTTTATCAGTCTAGGGTAACAGACAGCATTTGTAATAAATAAAATAAATATTTCAAGAATTTTTGGCTTTATTTTATGGTAGCACCCTGTATAGCTGTTAAGGTTGGCGCAATGAAAGTTCAAATGCTTATTTAGAATTCCATAATAAAATACTAAAAATTTCCAAAAATCTGTCGGTAACTCAAATTCTTTAACAGTTGTCGAGATATTTTAATTTTAACTTGCATGGTACAAGAAAGGTAATATTAAAAATAATAACAATACTAGTTTTTACAAAAAAAATTAAATTATTATTGAAAGAAGATTGATTACATGTATTGTATGCAAAGAGTAGACATTCTAAAGTTTTTCATTAATATTGTCTTTAATTGTAAATAATACTTGTTTCGAGTCAAGGTAATTTGAGAATACTCTGATACAAAGCGGAGAAATATTCTACCACGTACCGCATTATCAATAATATTTATACCAAAAAATTTATGATGAAATAATAGTAAAACATAAATAACAAATTCGCCCGAGGCTACGCTACTGGTCCATTAGTATTAGAATTATATCACTTTATATTTTATCCTATTTGGCTAAGAATCTCTGCCAGGGTGTTGGTCCCATGTTTTTGAGAAACACCTTATTAATATACTTTTTGTATTTTAATAATATTTTGAATATTTGTTTTTTCTTATTATAGTGTGGTTATTTAACAATGCTTTTTGGTGGAAAATCACAATAAGACGATTTTGGGCGTTCTACGATGTTTTATAGAGACTTTAGTCGTTAGTAGTGTCGGAAGAATATCCTGAACGATTTCCTTCAGCCTTTTCCTTATACATGTTTGCGAATGGAGTCACATGTTTAATATGTGGTCCACTAATGAGTAAGTAAAACACATAAAAAATATAACAATATGAGTACCTTTATTGAATCAAAAAAAATTAAAATAAAAACTTAGACTTTGTTTAAAAATTTAAAATAAAAATATAATTTAATATTTTTAATTTAAAATAATTTATTTATATTAAAATTTAATTAAAAAATATAATTTTTATATAATTTTGCATATAGAGAACGTTTTTTAAGACCCATAGGATTTTTCTTTGGAAATATTCCCCCATAGGGTCCATTACACCCTATAAAAATTGAAACTTCTCGTTTAATATTTTAATTTTAAAAATTTGGGGGAAAATCAAAGTATTAAAAGATTTTTCTTCAAATATGTTTTTAACCTTTTTGTTTTATTTAAAAATGGTTTTCACCTTTTTTTTAAAATGTTTTGAAAGTCAAATTTTAAAAAATTTATATTAATAGAGGAAGTAAAAACTTTTAATTTTTTTGGAAAATAAAACAATTTTTTAAATACCCTTTTTTGAAAGTTATTTTTTTTACAAAAATTTTTAAAATTTAAAAACTTCCCTTTTAAATTAATGTTTTAAAATTTTAGCTATTAAACTATAGTGGGAAGTGGGTAAATAATGAAATTTTCCAAAAAATTTTCCCTTTAAAAAAGCAAATATATATAAAAATGTTTTGGGGGTAATTTTCATTTTACCCTTTTTTAAAAATTTTTTTTTAAAACGCAATTTTTTATATAAAATTTAAAAACTTTTTACTCAAAAGGAAGTGGATATTCGCCACAGAGTGGACAAATAATATTCAAAGTGGTGTTGATAGTAAATCTTGATAACTTCTTTTTAAAAAAAGTCATCAAGTTTATCGAAAAGTTTTGATTAGAGTGTGTCTAGATATCTGCATTTATTTTTTTTAACAGAGATACGCCAAATAATTTAAGAAATAAAAAACAACTTACATTTACCACAAATTATTGACGAACAGGTCGTACCATGTGAGGATTTGTGGAGTTCCAATGTCGTTTAAGAATACCGCAAATCGTTATTCGACATTTATCTAACCAAATTATTTTTCTGTGAAAAAACTATTTTTATTAAACTTATTTAAAAACCAGTGACAAAACTTCAATCTTCTCACATCTTTACAAGGGCGTAAATATTGGGTAATATTAACAACCTAGGAAAAATATGTACTGGAGGTCAAAATTTTTTGGGCTTAGATTTTGAAATTCCAATTTCAGTTTCTATTTTTCTGGCGGAGGTAGACTTTTGTTTTTAAAAGTAATAAGTAATTTTTACAAATTACTATATAAAAATGAAACTGGGAATAAATTACCACAACTAATCACAACCAGAATGTCAACATGGTTTCGTTTCTAGAATATAAGCTTTTGTTTAAAAGGCTACTGTGGTTTAAAGCAATAAAATTTAAATAAATTGCATAGAAAACCAATCTCATCCTTGGTGTGTTATATTTTTAAGAAAAGAATTTAATATGTTATTTTTTAAATTAAAATATACAGATGTAAAAATAGGCTTTTTACCAACTTTATTTACGTAACCTACAGCTAGGCAACCCAAGATAGTATTTATTGTTGATTTTTAAATATGACACCTCCTGTATTTGTGGTTCTTCTTTTTCTTGTTTAAATTTTTGAATAAAGCATAATTATTTTAATACAAAATTTATTAAAGAAATAAAGTAACTTTCCTTTTATTTATTTTTAGGTTTTGTCAAAAACTACACTCATAGCAATATTATGGTGTGCCATGTTCTAACTGCTGCATTCTTAATAAGTGTTGCATCCTGGACAATAGAAATGAACTTTTATAAAAAGAAGAAATAGCGAATAAGTTTGTGTTATTTTTTACCTAATTTTTAGTCAAATTAGGAGCTTAATTTCTTGCTATAAAAAATGATCTGTGATTGAGGTTTATGCTTTTATATTATTTTGTGTTGTAAGAAGCATTTAGCAACCCATTAAGGGGTTATATACAATCAGAGGCCTAAAAAATTTGATTTTTCAAAAATTTTTAAGGAGTCCTTTGAATCTAATAAAGGAAAATTTATACACCCATGGTATTTCTTAAGAAAATTTTAACATTTTTTTATTTGTAAAAATATTTATGTATAAGGCGTCTTGCAATAAGCCCAATATCTTTGAACTGGATAATCAAAAATAAAAAAACCAGAGGTATTTCGTTATTATATTATATTATCTTGTAACTGGTTAAAGCAATATACAAAAGAATGATTTTTGACAAAATAGCGGTTTCTTAAAAAAAATCGATTTTTACCATAAATTTAAACATTTAGCTGTTTATAATATAAAAATATTGGTGAGAAAACTGCCGATTTATTACTAAAATATATACTTAAAAAGTTTGTGTTAAAATTTAAGACTTATCGGTTAAGCCGTTTCCGAGAAATCCTGGTTAAACGTCGACAAATCAATGCAACCACATATCTTTTTAGTTATAATTATAAGAGATAGGTGGGTTTGCAAGGCGGCTTAGACCGGTGTCGGTGGACACTGTCAACAATAAATATTTTTTTTTAAAATTGCGTCTTCGATTTTGTTTTAATTCCGTATTAATAGGCAGTTATTAAGTAAGTACATTTAATATTCAATTGAGTAATAAATAAATATTTTAGTTTAATAAATAATGAGTTGTTGACGCTTGTTTTGTTATTTGTTTATATCTTTGTTGCTATGATAACACTTTTCCTCCGCTGGTGGGAAAGTGAAAAGTAAAGCTCCAGCGAAGAAAAACGAAACTTTGCGGTCGCTTACAAAGTGGAGTAATGACGGATGTACGGACGTTTGAAGAAAAAATATATTTAATGAGCGAATATTCGCCGAATTGACTAGATTTTTTCTGTATGTGTACTTAAATTTTTGTATATTACAAAAATAAAATTGTAAAAAATCGACTAATAAAGAATTTACTGTATATAACTTCTTAAAAAACTTATTTTAACGACAAAGTTATATTTTTTCAATTTTGACATTGACGAAAAGTAAAGTTTTTCGCAACTGGTGATGAAAAGTAAGATATTTGACGTGTCAAAATTAGAAAAAAAATTAAAAACATCATTTTTATTCAGACGAAGAATGAAAAGACATAACATTTCATTCATAAGTGCACTTTGTTTTGTCCAGACATTTCAATAAAATCATATAAGGGAAAAAGGTAGAAGATAAATTAGGACTGATCAAGGCAACATTGTACGGAGCCTTGCAGTTTCGACCAGTTGCGTATGGTTTATGTTAGAAGTTTCGATTAGATATAAATTTATTAAAAATATTAATTTTTAAATCGTTCTAATTATGGTGATCCTTTTAATTTTAGTTTATTAAAAAATATTGATTAGCAACATAAATAGTTATAAAATATTTTATTCTAAAAATAACTAAACTTTTTTTGGTGTATTGGTTATTTAAACAAAATTACTTTTCTCTTATAAATTTAGAATAATGTGGGCCACAAATTAATATAAAAAAGACAAAAACTTTGAATACTTTTTATTATATACGGTACACAAAAATAACATAAAATATTAGATATAAGGCAAAATAAAAAAATATCTACTTATTCCTAAGATAATATACAGTGTGAACCATAAAGTCCGCATCAAATGGGAAAATTTTTCCCCAATTAATTCGGGTAATTTTTTTTCCAAGTTTTTGTTTGAAAAATAATGCCAAATAATGTATACAGGGTGCCACAGATTCGAGGGCATGCATGGGGATACCGTAAGAGATATGAAGTCGGTTAAATTATGGCAAAGTTGTGTATTTACGTAACTAACCATATCCACTTTAGAAAGTTGCATAATTCCGAGTACTTTCGAAATCCGAAAAAACGAAATTTGCCGATTTCGTTTTTATTTTTTTCTGACGTTATTTAAAGAGATATGGAAAAACAAAAGATACTTTCTCGTGGTCACTTTTTAAGCTCTACAAAACAGCGTTAAGAGATTTTCCGCACGACGTTTCGTTTTCGTTAAATCATCATCAACTCATTTTTTGAACCCCTTATTATTCCAATAACAAAAATGTATAACACTTAATATTTTTTAACAAATATGAAACGCCCCTATAAGAAATGTTGTGCGTTCCTTGTCTAACTCATTGTCTCTTATGGAAAATATGTTTATTTAACAGAAAAATATTAAGTGTTATACATCATTGTAATTGGGATTATAACTGCTTCAAAAAAAAAATGCAATGAACAATTGAGTGCCGTATTTAAAAAAATAATGTTGATGATGGTTTAACGAAAACGAAACATCGTACCAAAAATCTCTCAACGCTGTTTTGTAGAGTGGCCATGAAAAAGTGTCTTTTATTTTTCCATATCTCTTTAAATAACGTCAGAAAAAAATAAAAACGAAATCGGCAAATTTCGGTTTTCCGGATATCTCTGGAAGTACTCGGAATTTTACAACTTTCTAAACGGCATGTTGTTAGGCACCTAAATGCGCAACTTTTTAATAATTTAACCGACTTTGTATCTCTTCCGGTTTCCAAGATCCCCATGCATGTACTTGAATCTGTGGCATCCTGTATAAGGATGATCACGTGACTTTTTTAGCTGTCAAATTTGTTTTTTTTTTCAGAAAATCTCAAAATAAAGCATTATCTTTCAAAATTTCGAAAAATTGTATTGGCATGTTGCAAAATATATTTTGGGGACAGCTAAATTGATTGCAGCGCTCGCTGTGGTCAAATTTTTCGATAAATCATACACCCAATTATCCATGGATATGTCTTCATCCCTAAAAATTAATTAAATTTAAAAAATAAATACGTGAAAACCTTTAGAAAATTTTTGCTGATTTTGTAAAACCATATTAATTACATACCCTTTCACTTTCCTAGGGGAAGTCTCCAATAAAGTGGAGTCACAAAGATGTACTTGTTTTAAACATAAAAGCTCAAACGTTATTAGATAGACCTACGCCAAAGAAATGATGTGTTTTTTAAATCAAGAACCAAAGTTTACGAAGATTCATAAATATACAAAAACACGTTAACAATAATTTGAATGTATTAGTCTATAATAATTACCTTCCATCAACAGATTGATTGTCAAATATATGAGGTAATTTTTTTTTATGATGGCTCCAGACCTTAAATATTTGCTATTGTTTGCCTTAATCAAAATATCCTGTGGATCAAAATGGTCAGAGCTTAGCACAGGGTGCTTTGGTAAATGTTGTCCCTCTTCAATTCCCACACGAGAAAAACAAATGTTTCTTGTCATTGGATCTGAGGAAACCTAAAATATTAGAAGATCCTTTTGTATAATGTATAATTTCTCCCACAATATTATAAACCTACTCACAAACTAATAAATTCGATAATATTCTAATAAAAATAATAAAACAAGTACAATGCATAAATAACTTTTGGTCTAGTTACTTTCCTTCAGGCTATTGTAAATCTACGCCACTGACCTTGGTAAAAACATCGCCTAGCAAACAGAACCTAACTTACCTATCAAAAGACACATCTTCATGTAAATAGTCCAATTTTTTACACAAAACACATTTTAGAGTTTTTAATATAAGTTAGTAAATAGTTTTAGCAGATAGTTTTAATAAAATCACCACAAAACACTTAAGAAAATCCAGGGCAACGTCGCACTAGACCTAATCAGGTTCATTCCATTTATCAACGGACCGGTTGTAAAATTCCTACGCGCGTTGAACCGGCATTGCCATATTCCGCCTGCGAAATTTCTTTGCGGGCGAAATATAGCAATGCGAAACGTATTTAAATTAATAAAAATAAATAAAAAATGGTTTATGTAGCAAAATTATCTTTAAATTATTTATTTTTTAAAGCTAGCAAATCTAGTAATCTATTTATTTTTATGCCCATTTTTTATTATGAATATAGAACTTAAAGGCAATTTTATTTAGAAATGTTTAAATTCACTTCAAGCTGGCAACAGATTTTATCGACTTTAGTTACGCGTTACGTCCTTTTCCAATGTCTGACCGTAAGTTCGTGTTTTCGAGTTCCTGTTTGATTATTATCATATTTAAAATTTAAAAAATATTGTGTGAAGCGCGTTGGGAAACACTATTTTTTATAACTCACATTCTTTTCAAATTTGCTCGTTACGAAAAATAGTTCTTTTTCCAATTGACTGCACAAATAACTATTATATCTTTTTAAAGATTGATAATACCAGGAAAACTGTTTTTAGTATTTACTAATAACTATAATCACATTTATAAAAAAAAGAAATTTACCCAAAACTTTAACTTTACTATATTATATATTTTACCTATTTATATTTTGTGGTTTTAATTGTACAAATAAAAAATCAAAAACTTTTTTTAAAAAAATTGCTTGCTTTACACTTAGATTAATTAAATTACATAATAGGTTTAAGCTGACCAAATTTGCAAAGAACTTATTTTTACAGGAGAAAATATTAAAAGATAATATGACAAAACAGCGTCATAAATGATAAAACACTTTTTTACAGCCATATTTTTCCTGCATCTTTTAAAAAATGTTTCTCATACATTTTTGTGCGCTTTAGTTGAAGAATCTTTAAACTTTTCAGTCCTTTTCTATCCCTAGCGCCTCTAGAATGTGGAACCTTTTGCTTGCAGAGGACTCCCTTTTTATTCTAAACCTTTGGACTCTTTAAGTTCTGTGTTAATAAGATGTCTCGTTTTTTCCAAGTACTAAGATACCGTGAATGTCTCCCAGGGTCCCTTTGTACTTAGTCTTTGAACCTTCGTGGATTGTCACAAAATTAAAAACCAGAGGTTTAAGAAATACCTTTCTTTTTCCTTTTTTTTAACGTTGGTGTTGTAAGTGTTAAAAGAAATATTTAACAAGGTTGGTAAATAAATGATGCCGCTAAATAATATTTGTTTAATATTACAACTGTCAGAATCACTTATGTTGAAAATAAAATATGTAAAAATTAAATCCGTCAAAAATAACATCTCTCCAAATAACATCAGTTAAAAATTACATTTGTATTGTGTTCTTTTAATATTTTTATATTTAATCCGCTTAAAAATCTCATTAATGTTTGCCCATTACTTAGGCAATTTGCTAAAACTGAGGCCTTGTTGAAACCAAGTAATATACCAAATTTGGTTCAATTCCTTTACTGCGCTTTTCTTATAATTTTTTCTACGTAACACATTCATGTGAATTCAAATTGGCCAAGTGTGAGTCGGAGTACGAACTTACTTATGAAGAAACATTGACTTTTATATTTTTTTACATCTTTAAATGGTAACATTAATTATTACAAACTAAATTAAACACCATTTTATATCAAATAACTTTATCAAAAACTAGAAACATGTGCCGGATTCACAAGTGGACATTTATTTTTTATAGCTTATGTTACTCACAATCAGTAAAAATGTGGTATTCTAACGGTGAAAAAAATTTAAAATTAATTCAGTTATTTTTGAGTATATTTGTTAGAAACATCCAACAATTAAATATTTTACTCTTTATAACATCATAGTATAGTATACAGAGTGTTTGAGAAATTAACTGAATTCTTCATACCATGGTATGAATTTATGCTCTAAGTCCTCATCCGCAGCAGCAGCTTTGTATAGAAAGTCCAAATTTTTTATTTTTGTTATTAGTAAGCTTAAAGCGTAAGCTTGAATTTGTAATATTTTTATTTATCGATACAGTATAAAATGCAGGTAAATTTTTAAATTACAAATGCGAGCTTAATAAACCCGCAAGATATTCTCAGCTCGTAACTGAAATTCCACTTAATTACTGGCATAAAAATCTAACTGTCCGTAGAAAGTATATAACAACAATTATAGGCATAAAACTTGGACATGCTTGTTATCCTGCCCATCTGTATAAAATCAAAATATTATCTTCAGATCAATGCGATACTTGTAATGTTAAATGTGATCTAGACAAGGAAGTTTAAAGGTGTATGGAAGCCCAATAATGTAGAACAAAATCGTCCAGGCGTGCAGGGCAGCGGGAATAGGGGGGTTGGCCCCGCGGAGTTTGCGCAATGAATAGTAGGTCAGAGCCGGACTTCCATAATTCTTTGTTACTATCTAAAAAGTTGACATCATCAAATGTCAAATTTAAGCATTCACTGTTTTTTTTATTTTTTGCACAAAATTGTTGGTTATTAAACGATACTACCATAGAATATTTAAAATTATTGTGTAATATTGGATTTTATATCATCTGATATAATATGGAAAGAAACCTTCTATTTAAATGGTCGATATTTTTGTGAGTTTTGTATTTTTACCAAAAATCTTTGTAAATAAATAAAAACAAGATTTTTTAAAATAAATTTCAAACATTGTATGATAGTTTCATGTACTTATCACCAACTTTGTGATAAAAGAAGGGCAAGTTAGTGTAAATGAGTTTAATCTAATCCTAAGATTCTGGTTATACATTAAAAAGTGAAAATTTTTATAACTGCTTTTTAGGCATATACTTTTCACCAATAACAAACATTCATGAGACAGAATAACAGTGGTTAAAAATGTTTAGTAATCTTTTTGTACCTAGGTATCCATTGTAACAGTATCCGTTAACTATTATGTGTCTACAGTATATCGAGCTTAAAAAGTTGATAATGTAAGTTTAAGAAACCCCAAAAATAAAATTTTTTTAAACAAATACAGAAAAAAAAAAAAATTTTTAGCATAAAATTGTACTTTTTTTTCATTCAATTGGGGGGGCCTGTATATATTAAAATTTGCCTGGTCCCCCCATTATTATTAATTTTGATCCTTAAAAAAGAATGTTTTAAATTATTAAATAAAAAAAAAGTACCTAAATTAAACCTTTTTTTTTTTAATAATTCAAAAAAATACAAAAAACATTGTGGAAATCATAAAAAGGATGGTTGGAATTCCTTTTTACTTTTTCTCACTGCTTTTCCCCTAAGAAATTTTCATTATTTTATTATTAAAAATTGATATATTTTTTTTTTCGGTAACCTAACGTTACGTCTCATCAGAAGCACCAATTTTAAAAAAATAAAAATCTCCCTAAATTAAAAATGCCGGGTATGTTCCCTTTGGGGATTTAAAGAAAAAATTTTTAAAAACCCTAATTATTTTTTGATATTATAAGAAAAAAATAAAAAAAAAAAAATTATAGTCACTTTTATTAAACAAAAACCAAAAAAATAAAAGGTTTTTTATCAACCAAAAAAAACTTCTAAAACACAAAATATAGGTACACAAAGCAAAACAATCGGCAAAAAAGGGCACAAACCACAACGAAAATGAAAAATTGATAAACGATGACGGTTGACGTTCCCCAGCAAAAGATATTTTCCCCGCGCCGCGCGCCTTCCCCCAAAACCAGACAACCTAAGAATTAGGCCCCCTAAAAAAAATATAATGTTTTTACCCAACCCCCGATTTATCGTGTGAAGTAGAAAAACACTTAAAAATTATTTCGTGCAATTTTTTTTTTTGGGAAGGGGAATGGGGGGGGCCAACTCGACAGTTATTTTCATACTGGGCTGGATTTTTTTTGAGGGGAAATGTGCCATAGCATTGGGCTTCCATACCCTTTTTTAAATTCCCTTTTGGATCTAGATCATATTTTTTTTTAATTGTAATAAATATGTGGCTTGGGGAACAAAAACCCCTATAATGTTTTAAAAAAAAAATTGTAAAAGCGCCCTTTTAACATCCTTAATCTTTTTTCCCTAAAAAATTAAAAAAGGTAAAAAAATTTTTTAGATTTTTTTTTAAAAATCCCGTAAAATTATAAATTACTTTTATGTATATTTGATACTTTTTGTTAGTTGGCAGGGAAAATCTTCCCATTTCTTATCCTTATGTTTTTTTTTTTTTAAAGTGGTTTTTTTTGTGTGTTTAAAAAAAAAAGTCACCCTGATCCCCCCTCAGTGGCGTGAAGTGTGTGACCCTGTCAATTTTGGGGATGGTTTTTTTTTTTATTCACCTCTATTAAACAGAAAATAATTGAAAAAAACAGGGGTTTTTTTTTTTAAAAAAAAAAAATTTATATAAATAATGTAAATAAATAAAATACAAGACTTTTTGTTTTTATAAGAGTAAAACATTTTAAAAAAAGGTAAATTAAAACAGTCAAAAAAAGTTTTGGGGAGTTCATTTATAAATAAAATTTTAATTTGTAATTTAAAAATTTTCTATACTACTTACTATAAAAAGTTTAAATAAAAATTTAAGCTTAAAATTTTTTTTTTTCGAAAAATAATTATTTCGTCGACATCCAGACCCCCATCTCTATTCATATTTAAGAGAGCTACCCCCCTTTTTTTTCTGCCATTGAGGCGCGCAACCAAAAATTTTAATCCTAGGAGAGGAAAACGATCTTTCCACGGTAGCTTCACAAGCGGGAGTTTAGTTTTTGGACTCTGGTATGCCAAAAAAATTCTTTTTCTTTTTTTCCCCAAAAAGTCGGTACTCTTTAAAAAATGTAGATTATTATCGTTAATGAACGAGCGGTACGTAAAATGTTTTTTTCACTTTTAATATCGATATCCAAATTACTGTCAATTAGGATAGGTATAAAAAAGCCCAAATGAAATAGGTCGAGTACTTCCGGACAGGCCCGTTTTGGGGGGGAAGGGGGACAAACCCCCCCCCCCCCTCTCCTATAAGATCATACGGCTCCCCCGCCAGTAAAAAAAATTTTTGGGGTTTTTATCCCCCTTTTAACAGTTTTGAAAATTTTAAAAATTAAATCAATCAATTATGTGACCAAAATAAGAAGAAGAAAAAAAATTTGCCCAAAAAAAAAAAGGGGTTGGGGTTAAAACAACAATTTTTCCCTTTTTAAAATCTATATTATGCCGATATGCGCTCTTTTTTTTTTAGGGAAAAATTTTTCCCCTTTTTAAACCTTTTTTAAAATTTTTGCATAAAAAGGGTTTAAATTACATAAAAAAAAGGCTCAAAAAATTAAAAACATTAAATTTTTTAAAAATTTTTAAATATTTCAACCGTTGAAAAATAACCCCCGTTTTTTCCCCAGAAAAAGTAAATAGCAAAAAATTCAGCCCCAATTTTAAGGGGCTTCAAAATTATTAATAATGTAATTTTTTTTTTTATTAATTTTAAAAAAACCCCCTTTTAAATTTTAAAAGCAAAAAAAAAAACCCCGGGGTTTTTAAAAAAAGGAAACGCTTTTAAATTTTAAAAAAAATTTTTTTTTAAAACCCATCTCCTTCAGTTTTTTTAAAAAAATTTTTAAAAAAACCATTTTTGGGTTTTTTCAAGAGCTAAAAGTATTAAAGCTTTTAAAAAACCCCTTTCTCTTTTAAAGATTTAAAAAAAAGGGGGGAAACAAGGTAGTGCTCGTTTATACACCCACGTTTTAAACGTTTATATCTCATTAATTTTTTTTTTAATCAAAATTAAAAAAACAAAATTTTTTAATTAAAAAAGGGCCCCAAATTTATCCCAAAAATTTTGATATCCCCCTTTTTTTTCATTATTTTTAAAAAAAAGGCCTTTTTTTTTAAAATTTTTGAAATTTGATTTTCACTTGCAGCTCTTTTTTTTTTTTTTTTTTTAAAAATAGAATAAACATCGATGAACATTTTAGGGCTTTTTTATTTATAGATAAAGAAAAACCAAAAAAGGGGGTACGACTCATTTTAATTAGGGTGGTAATTAGGGTTGTTTGCGAAGATTTTGTTTTAAAAAATTTTTGGGGTTTAAACCCCTTTTTTAACTTATTAATTTTTTATGATATATAACTTTTTTTTTTTAAAAGAAAGGTCTGTTATTATTTTTCCCCAAAAATACGTATTTTTTTGTTTTTTTTTGCCTTTGAAACCCAAAATTTTGTGTTTGATAAATAAAGCAACCCCTTTAAAAACACAATTGGGTTTTTGAAATTGGTCCCGCAGCCCCAAAAAAAATTACAAAACAAACATTTTTTCTTTTAAAAAAAAAACGTTGTTACAGTTTTTTAAAAAAACCCCTACTTATCGAATTACTTAAAAAAAACCGATTATAAACGTTGATTTTATCGAAAAAAAACCAAAAACTTTCTATAAAAAATTTTAAAAAAATATGTTTTTTAAAAAAAAAAATTCATAAACATTGTTTCTTAACAATCTTTTTTTCCATCGTTCCCCGTGGTCAAAATAAAAAAAAAAACCCCCCCCCAGAGGGTTTTGGGCCCAAACCCCCCCCAGGGCAAAGGCGCCCTTGGGGCATGATTATAAAGAAAAAAGGGGTAATTTTAAAAACCCCCCAACCGGTGTTGCCACATCGTTTTTTAGCGGCCGTGAATTTGAGTATCTCGTCTTAACCTAACTTTTGTGTTTACGTGTTTTGGTGTTTTACAGTTTTTACTTAATTTTTAGTTTCACAAAATGGTTTTAAATTTTTTTAATCTAATCCATTTATAAACCAACTGTTAAAAAAGTCTGATAATATCGGGGTTTTTTCCAATACGTATCCGCATTTTCACGTCTGAAATATAATTGGGTAAAATAAAAAAACTTACTTAAGAACTAACCATGACCACCTTTTAGACAAATTCAAAACCCTTTTAGCTCTAGTGGGTTTATGGTTAGTTCTGGTAAAAAAAAGCAGCTTTTCATTTAAATTATATTTTAGACGAAAGAATGTCAAAAAATTTGATGGCTTAAATTTATTAAATCTGGCAACACTGAGAACCCCCAAGTTTTTTTCCTAAAATTTAAAAAAAAAAACACAATTTTTTCATTACAAACGTTTTAAATTTGTAGTATCAAATTAATTGGAAAACCAACAAATATCCGCAATTTTCACTATGCGATTAATCAACAAAAGGGAACACCGGGCGGGTATGTAAATTTATCCGTTCGTAATTTTGATCCTTGGTCTATTCCTACCTGCTGGGCAAAATTTGGACTCCACACATGCCTACATTCTTTCTCCCGGCCCGGACCGATTCTGCGATGTTACCGCCCTCACCCCCTCCCCCGTCCCCGCCCTTTAGAGGAACCCACTCGGGCTTTTTTCCGGAATAATCTGTTTAAATTATTTAATAATTGGAATTAATAGAAATATGTATCTGGATTTGAAAGTACCCTTCCACAAATTTCGCCTCATAATTGGACCTTTTGTTTCCTCCGGGGAAAATTTTACGTGGGAAAAAGATAACTGTTTTGCTTTTTCTCTGTCCTCTGCAAAAAAAGTTTTTTTTAATCAATTATTAATGTCAACATACAAAATTGTATTTACACAAGTCATAAAATATATAAAATAAAATTCAAAAAAATTTACTAACACCAACAGTTACAAAAACTACTATAAGGAAATTAGATTGCCAACAAAAAAAACCCAATCTTACAACATATTAAAAAGGGGTAATACATATAATCCCAAAATCTTAAAAGTTAAAAATTCTTCCAAAAGAATAGAATGCATTTGGATTTAACAATTTCTTAAAAATGCTTTTAAAAAATGGGAAAAAGACAGTCCTTTTATGTCAAGGGAAGCTTTTGAAGAAATCGAATGGGAAAGGCAACCAGGGCCCTCTGAACCTCTTTAAATTGTACCAGGTACTAAAACTCCGTGTAAAATACGGTTACATCCTTTATGTGGTTATATACAGGTTCGGGTTTTTTTTAATGTGTTGCAAATTTTCCAATATGTAAACTGGGTGGAAAAAATCAATATTTTATGCTGAATGAATCAACCAACAACCGCCTAAGAGAAAGAAATCCCAACCGCCCGACGCGAAGTCTATAAAGACCTGAGCCACCTTTACTTGCATGACCCCACAAGAAACCCATATGAGATGTGGCTATGGCCGGTGCGAAATAAACCTTTTAAACATCGCCAAACAATGGGACAATTTCTCAACGCAAATTATATTTGAACTGCTTTAGTTAGGCTTTCAATATGAGAAACCCATTTTAACCTGGGGTCAAGATGCACCCCAAAATCTCACAGTCTTTCCGCCTCTTCTTGTGGAAGCCGTCCATTGAAAAAACACTTGCTCAGCCTTTATGTCGTTCGTAGAGCCGATTAGCGCGAACCTCTTACCCTTGACTGTGACTCCGCAGCGCCAACAAGTGCCTCATCCAGATCACCAGCGGTAAAAGACAGAGTGGTATCGTCTGCGAAAAGAGTGAATCTAGCATGCTGGATTAGCATAAGGCAAGTCATTAATGTATATTAAGAAAAGTAAAGGTCCCAGGACCGATCCCTGTGGGACCCCGGCACTTATCACTCTCTCCGCAGACTGCACCCACTCCGACACAGCCTGGGTCTTCAACTCAAGTAGGACCCGATAAAGGCTATGCTGCTTTCACTAAAGTTGTAGATTTTAAGTTTTTTGAGGAGCATATCGTGGGAAACACAGTCAAATGCCTTACTAAGGTCACAGAAAATTGCTGCTGTGTATTGATTGCTAAATGCCTCCTGTATGGACGTCACAAGGTCAAGGATACAGTCAGAGCTACCCCTAAGCCTGAGAAAACCAAACTGAGAGTCTGTAAAAATAGTTATGAGCTAAAAAGAACTGTGTGATTCTCAGAGCCATGCACTTTTCAACTATTTTTAAAAAAATAGATAGAATGGATATAGATCTATAATTAGAAACATGTTCCCTTTTTAAAGATAGGTATCACTACTGCTTGCTTGAGTATGTCAGGAAACACACCCTCCCGAGACACAAATTAATTAGGTTTGTTAATGGTACAATTATAATGTTTATGATGTTTTTAAGAATAATGATGTTAAAGCCATGTATATCTCTACTCTTTTATTCTTCAGACGAAACACCATCCCTGACCTCATTGAAGCTCAACTGGCTAAAGTTAAATTGCCTCTCAGGTATATTACTACCCGTTTTACATTTTTTAGGCAGTCAGTTTTAGTTGCCTTAATGTTTTGAATATTATGAGCAATACTAATGAAAAAATCGTTAAACTCGTTAGGAGAAATATTAACCTCATCTTGGTATTTTTGAGGAGCTCCTCTATAATCATTTATTATTTTCACATGCATTTAATAGGATTTGGTGCATTTTTAATTAAGTTATCATTGGCTTTGTTTTTGCTGTTTAATTGAGTACCTGTACACAGTTCTGAATGAATTTATTCGATATTTTACGTATGGGGATGGAAAGGTTTTGTTAAGTCATAAAGAAGTGAAGGTGATCACGCATATTTTTAAGATCCTCATTGAACCAGTTTATTATGTGACTAGAATGTTTTTTTTTGATACATATGTTTTTTGAGGAAATGCTTCCTCAAACGCATCTTTAATTTTATTTATAAAAATAGAAAACTTCTCATTCACATTTAAATTTTCTGATATACAAAAGAAAAATCTGTTTTTTCGACAAGACCATAGAATTTAAACTTACCCTGCTCAGTAAGTGGACGTATAGTTCTTTTGATTGTTTTATTATCTTGAGGAGCTTCAAGAGATTTAAACTCCAACAAAATTCCACGATGATCTGAGAGATTAGTGTCTACTGTTCTATGAATGTAGTTATCAGCACCAAAGTTTAAGAATACATTGTCAAGGCAATTCTCCCCTCTAGTGGCCTCCATTGTTGTAGGAAACAAGCCAAAGCTTAAATGCAGACTTAGCGTTTTGGCGTTTTAATAATACTTTTATGATATCATTTTTATTATCAGCCTATCGATCTCAATAGACCGTGAAAGTGAAACTTAACCGGTTACAACTAGTGAATTAGGGTTGTGGGCATGCCCACAGTGCCCACAACGGTGGATCCGCGCCTGAAATACCTCCTAAAGTCATGCTCTAAATTATTAGCCACTCTAGTGATCAAAAATAATTTACAAAAACACAATTAAACTCTGTTATATTCCCTTTAAAGGTTCAAATAAAAATTTTCCATTTAAAATTGTATGTAATCTTATATTTATTTAAGCAATACACCACCCAGTATACGTATGAAATAAACATTATGTTTTAAGTGATCAGCAGATCACGATTTTTTTTTCTTTTAACCCAACCTGTGATATATTCCTCAAAATATTTACTTGTTTAAGCCCTTCTCACCTTTTAATAAAAATGGTAAAAAATAACAATTGTTATTATTTGTTATCATGACAAAATAAATTAAATGACTCTGACGAAAATTGTTATTCAGACCATATTTAACCCAATTTAAACCTAAAAATAAGAATTAAATGTGACTTGGTTACAAAGCTTGACGTAGTACCAAATTTAAGATATTCATCTTAAAAAAATAATCTCTTATTTATTTTGGATTTGATACTACTTAAATTTGCTTAAGGAATTTTATTCTACAAATAAAAGTTAATATTTAAGCAAAATATTTACTGATGTTTAAGATTATAAATTTGCAAAAATTTCGAGGAAAAATATGACGCAATTTTTTTTTGGCCTGTTGAAGGATTTTTTTAATGATTTAAACAGTCAAATAATAGTGAGTTACAATAATTTTAAAAATTATTTGATAATATAAAGCCAATTTTATATTTCTTCTTACAAATCCACTATATTTCAGTTTGTTTTATTTGGGCCTTACTACTTTTTGGAAAATGGGACCCTCTTCGGTCCAGGTTCTGGGGTATACGAGCTGACCCTGTCCAGCCCTATTGACCCTTATAAACTTGTAGATTGCCTACAACAAAAAAGAAGAAAACCCCCCAAAAAACCCAAAAATCACAAATATTAATCAACGTTTCGGTGGCAAGTCGACCACCGTTGTCTAGATAGAAACTAAAACAAAACATTAAACTAAATTTTAAGAAATTTTTTATCTAAAAACTTCTGAAAGCTTTTTTACCATTTTATGACGTTTTGTCATAAATGAGACTGGGTTATTTGACTGGTGTATGTATAGTATTCAAGAAGACCAAAAAGGTGGGTGGTATGGTGTGTTAATTGATTTTAAGTTTACCCGAATTTACTTCAGCATCAAACATATGTATCCATGTATTATTTAAATAAACTGGAATGCTTCTAGCATTTTAGCAAAAGAAACTTGTTCGAAAAAAGGTAAAAAGAAAAGTGCATTTATTTTATTAAATAAAGACAAATATGTAGCATCAATATCTGTTAATTTAAATAATACATGGTTATGAGAACTTGATTAAAGAAAAACTTGGAACCCGTGAACTATATGAGTTTAACAATGCTTGTAGCACCCAGTACAAAACACATTATCAACTTTCTTAATACGGTACGGATGTACCCACCCACAAGGGGGCATTCGTCCACCGATTACAGACCCCCGGACTCCCAGACTCTCGGTACGGTACTTATTTATACTCTTATCTTCACTATAATTGCTATCCATAGGTAACAGTAATAAACCGGAGATCGTGACCCACCTTGTATTGGTGGCTGTAAAAAAAAAGACAATACATTTTTAAACTGCTGATGGAGCATTAAAATAACCAAGCGCCAAAAATAGCTATTTAACTAACAGGGGTTTTAATAAGGTTAATCGCCAATTAATACTGGAGATAAATACAATATTTTTCCGACGATTGTTTTGTTATTAAACTGTGGAATTAATACTTTTTCTTAAATTTTCTTAGGAATTTATTTCAATTTTAGGCATCCAGCTTGAAAGCTCCTTTAATAACTGTTATTCGAGTGACAAAATCATAAATGGATTTAATGTTTTTGCTTGTCTATATTATAATCGTTTATTAATAGAAAATCATGCATTAATAGAGGGTATTAATGCATAATTTTGTATACCTTAATAATATTTATAAATAAACGATGAACAAAAAAGATTTTTATTGGGCCGCCATGGGGAAAACTTTTAAAACCAAAAAAGGGCATAAACTGCCTTCAAATTATTCTTAAATGTAAAAAAATGTTCATGTATATATGTTATGTATTTATGTAAATGTTTATAAATTCAACAATAGGTACTTGAGGTAAAAAAAACTCGGAAAGCAAGTTTCTGTGAATACAATAATCTCTCTAAGAGGGAAGTAAAATATGTTTTTTTCTTTAAATTATTATCGTATCAAATAATTTAGAAAACTAAATATTCTTTACATGGTATACTTTAACATCGCCCCAAATTGCTTTAAATACTTTAAAGTGCTTCAAATACGTTTTTTGGTGCTTGACATACTTATAAACACTTCAGTTACTGAAACAAGCTTTGAATACTTAAAAAAATAATTAAAGCACACCTGATTTGTAAAAATCAAATAAAAAGTTAAAGAAAGTATTTGATTTACCAAGCAGAAATTACCAAAAATTAAAAGTGCTTTACACCAGAGGTTCTTCAAGCACCTTAAAGTATTCGAATTACTTTTTAAACTCCTAAATTTAAATACTACCCAGTTCCGCCTATGGTATAAACCAAGTTGAATTTAGCAAATAAAAGTAGATACAAATGAGCCTAAAAACTAACATGAGGCGACCATAGTTATTTTTGTACCAAGGGCGTAAAATAGCACTTTACGCCCGCACCTAAGGGTGTAAAAGTGCTTTACATCAAAGATGCAAACAATATTTTTGTACGACTGAAATTAATGACTAAGCATTTTTAGCACCTATTTTTTCTTTATTTTTGTTAACACTGGTATATCGGATTATTTTGCTAATGTTACTGGCACGTTTAATTCAAATTGATAAAACAACTTTAAGTTGCCAACTAACCACTAACCACAACAAAGTTAAAAAAAAAGTGGTTTTTAAATTTGAATTATGAGCCGAAATAATAGAGAAATATAAAAAGCTGCAAAAAAAGTCTGCTTACAGTTGTTACTAAAAAAGTCAAGACTAATTTATGAAAAGGCATACGGTGATACTTACGTCTAGCGACACCCCCGCTGGCGAGCTTCCTGACAGTGTTGACACATGAAACATGCTTTGTTAATACGTCCCCGCATTTTTACGTCTGAAATACAATTGGGGAAAATAAAAAGCCGCTTTGCTAACCAGAACTAACCATGACTGACTAGAATTTAGGGCTTTTAAATTTGTCTAAATTATTTGTAGAAGTTCTAAACAAAATTTTAACAACCTATTAGAAAAAACCTGGGGTATAAATTCAAAAGCCCTAAGTTCTAGGCGGTCATGGTTTTTTGGTTAGCAAAGCGGCTTTTTATTCTCTCCAATTATATATCAGACGTAAAAATGCGAAGAAGTATTAAAAAGATCCACATTAAATGCATTATTTAGAAAAAGCCTACTTCTCTAGCCTAGCCTAGTCCCTGCATGTTTCATGTGTCAACACTGTCAAGAAGCTCGCCAGCGGGGGTGTCGCTAGACGCGAGTTAGGCGGCCCCTAGACCTGCAATAACATTGTACAAGATATTTTATTGTACAATAAGATTGAATGGCGCCAAAGACAATTGTAGTTATAGTTATAACTACAATTGTCTTTGATGGCGCTTTAAATCCAAACGTTCAATTATATTGCACAATAATACGAACTGTGCAATGTTTTCGTGTTTAGTCGGAGAAAAGTTTGATCCCGGGTGCATCGTGCGTAAGACGAAACACAGACTAAAAATTATTGCGCAATACTGACCCTAAACGATGCAACGGAAAAATATGGTGCAATAAAAACTAAACTCGGTCAAACTTTCGTTTAATCTTTGCGCAATCTGCAATATTAGCCCTAGTCGATTAATTATATTGCACAATTCGCAATATTGCGCAATATAATCAATCGTCTAGGGGCCGCCTTAAGGTAATTTCATAAGATAGCTGCAAGGAAGTTTAAAGGTGTATGGAAGCCCAATGCTATGGTCCATTCGATCAAAAAATGTCCAGCCCAGTATGAAAATAACTGTCAGAGTTGGCCCTGCCGATTCTGCGCAATAACAAAATTCCACGAAATAATTTAATGTGTTGCCTACTTACACACTGATAAATCAGTGTGAAGTTAATACATTATAATTTTATGAGACCGGAGTATCGTTTTTTGGATTGATCAAAACCTGATTTTAGTGATTGGTGATTAAATTGTGACTATAATTTTGTGTTTATTGTTTGTTACTTATAATATCGTAACAAAATGACTAGAGGTTGTATGGTTTTGTCTTGCAAATCAAGGGTAACATACCCGTCTTTTTAACTTTAGGTAAGTATTTTTAAATTTAAGTTAGGTGCTTTTTATAAGACGTAACGTTAGGTAACCAATAAATAATAATATATCAATTATGAATAATAGAAAATGAAAATTTCATAGGAAATAGCAGTGAGAAAAGTAAGGCAATATAAAAAGAAATAAGGTTTACATTTAGGTATTTTTATTTTGTTTAATAATTTAGTACACTCTTTAAAAGGATCAAAATTATTGATTACTGGGCAGACGAGGCAAATTTAAATATATACAGGTCCCTCTAATTGAATGAAAGGAAGTACAATTTTGGTACGGTTTTTGGGGCGCTGATTACAAATCTGAAAAAAAAATTTTTTGTTATTAGTGAAAAGCATATGCCTAAAAAGCAGTTATAAAAACTTTCACTTTTTAATGAAACAACCAGAATCTTAGGATTAGATTAAACTCATTTACACTATCTTGCCCTTCTTTTATCACAAAATTGGTGATAAGTACATAATACTATCATAAATGTTTGAAATTTATTTTAAAAATCGTGTTTTTATTTATTTACAAAGATTTTGGTAAAAATACAAAACTTTCAAAAATATCGACCATTTAAATAGAAGGCAGTAAAGTGGCGCCACCTATTCTTTCCATATTATATCAGATGATATAAAATCTAATATTACACAATAATTTTAAATATTCTATGGTAGTACCCTTTAAATAACCAACAATTTTGTGCAAAAATAAAAAAATGTTGGAATTTGACATTTGATGATGTCAGTTTTATAGATAGTAACAAAGAATAATGGAAATCGCCCTGACCTACTATTCATTGCGCAAATTCCGCAGGGCCAACCCCCCTATTCCCGCTGCCCTGCACGCCTGGACAATTTTTTTCTACAGTATTGGGCTTCCATACACCTTTAAACTCTTGGATAGCTGACGCTAGAGGGGATTTATTGACTGCAAGACTCTATGGAGGTTGGCGCTTCTCGACTATGGCCGAGGATTATATTAAAGATTCCATGCAAAATAAAATTCAAATAGCCAAAAAAATTATAAGTTCCAGCGCCACATACTCGATAAATTTAATATTATACATCAAAAATAATCAGCAGAAGAAGATCTCCCAATTTGTAATATTTCAAAATTTTAATCAGTTTTTTTTTTAACCTAACTTAAAATAAATAAATTGTTGTCCTATTAAAAATTAAGGCCTTATTTTATTTTATGGTTGTTTTTTAAAATGCGGGCGTTTTAATTACTTTTTCACCATAGGGCGTAAAAGTGCAATTTTACGCGCTTGCATGGGAGCGTAAAATTGTATTTTACGCCAGGTGGTCGTACAAAAAAAAAACAAAATGTCGAACAGCGAATTATTATATTTTAGAACTTTTTAGTAATTTAAAAGGATGTAATACTTTTACTGGTAACTGTAACTCTCTATTCACAAAGACATGATCACAATACATGGACGATTTAAGTTTGCTGGGGGGTTAGAGAGTCTAACCATTGTGTTAATACGTCTGGAGTTTATCTAATGGAAAAATAAACAGTAAACTGATGTTAAAGATAAAAACTTTAAACAGATTATATGCTTACCTGAAATACATAAATACAAAGGAAGAATAAAAATAGTTTTATTGTTAATAAATTATTCAATATGTGATTATTTGCCTACTAAGCAAAAATAATTTTTGACGAGAACAAATTTTAATAAATCTTGAATAAGTATGTCTATAAAAACCGGTACTAACAAAAATGTAAATTACGAAAAACCGCCACCCACAGAGGGTGGTTTTGGGTACATTGTTTTTATAGCTGTTACAATTATTGCAGTAAGTATTTTTTTATTACTATAAGTATTAAAGTGTTTTGCTTTCTTACATCTTTGAAAAGAAACATAGAAAATACCATGAACATTTAAAAATGATCAATTTATTGTTTTTCGATCAATTAATACCCCTTTATTCCTATTATTTTGTTCAAACAAAAAAATCTGCCTAGAAATTATTTGGTTAGTTAAAGTTAGTGGAATATATATAAAAATAAAACAATATTTCCATATTAACTATGTAAAAAAATTGGATATTCGTGGTAAACTCTTGTAACTTGGCAACCAATCGACCGATTGACAATTTTGACATATCAAAACAAGCACCTTTCTAAATACTTCCAGTAAAATTTTTTATTGTAAATTTGCGAAAATATTTAATTTGTTTATAAGTAAAAAACTTGTTTATAATTTTAAACAATTTTATTGCTAATAGCGCAAATATGATTCAATTTTTTATTTTTAAAAAAGCGTTTAAACGCTTTAAATTTCTAATATTCATTAAAAAAATTGTTTCCTCCTCCCCATATCATAACTTCGTTATCGTTCCACATAAAGGTCTAAGATTTGGTATGTGAGTTTTCTTAGGTATTCTTATTATCCATTAAAAAAATAAGTAAGTAATATCAAGTGGTTTCTGAGATATTTGATTTTGAAAAAAAACAAGGGCAGTAATATCGTATACTAAGGGGCTATTTTAGAAGTTTGCAATCTGATTGATCCTGAGTTGAACGGATTTTAATTCATTCATTGAACAGTTAATGGATTCCCATCCAAAAAAATCATTCTTTAAGTACTTAGATCTAAAATTAAACCGGTTTCAGAGCTGGGACGAATCATTCGAAAGGAATTGATTTACGGATCCGGATCCTCGTTTGGACTGGAATTACCAATACGAATCACGATTTCTTTTTAAGGAAAACGGAATCGAATCCGGGGAATCGATTTCTTTTATCCGATCCGAACCCGGATCACCCTTATTTTTTATACTTACAAATGGTCACTATGAACGAATCATAATACATAATCAGACGATGAATCAAGCGTCAAAGATTTCAGAACGGACCCCCAGACGCGAATACAATTTAAGCGTGTGATTTTTAAGATAATCTGAAGCAACTTATAGATGAGACATCTTTTTGTAATTTTACAGGAAGGTTCCCAAGTACCGTTTAATAATTTTTCTGCTTGCGGAATATAAAAATGTATTAAAATTTTAAATTTATTTTTGTAAGACCCCGGGAATAGTTAAAAAAAAATATTCTATTTAAAAGCCCCTAGAGATTTAAAAATAACATATTATCGGAGTGATTTCGTGAGTCTATCGTGTTTTTTTTTTTTTTGGCGTAGAACCAGGTAAAAAGTTGGTTTTGAGTATTACCGGGCACATGAAATCGTATTTTGACTTTTTTTTGTGGTCTCGAACTTTTTAAATTAATAAAAATGATTTTTTTAAATTAAAAAATATTTTTTTTTTCCGTTTCCACCCCATAACTTTAAAACTATAAAAGAAAAAAAAATTTTGTGTGTCAAATTAAAGCTCAAACTGTGCCTTTTAACTTTATGAACTGTTTGGGCACAACTTGCACTTTCATGCCTTTAAAAATTAGATAAACTAAAAATATATATTTTTTGTATTGAAATTTTCACCAATCGATAAACTTTTTTTTTTTAAAAAATTTTTTTCATACGCAGCGAAAAAAAATATACCCTTTAATTTATTTTTCGCGGGTCCAATTCCGAACCAGTTCAGGGACTATTCGCATGCGCAATATAAATCGCGTCGTTCGCGGTAACTTCTGAATTTTTAGTAACAGTTCAGCGTTCGGGATAACATCGGATTGGTTCGTTACTGATTCAGAATCGGTTCTTGTAGTCCCCAAATTTTTTTGATGGGTTAAAAAAGTTCGGTTCTGCTTTCTCGCAATATCAACATTCTCGTCATCTGTTTGCTGTTTGTTGGTTTAGGTGAACCTTAAAATTTTGCCCTTTTTAGTTAACCTTAATTCCTATTTAATTTAATTGGAAGTATAAATCGATCCATACAAACGGGGTTCAAAATTCTTTTTTTCTTTATTTTAGTTTGTTTATCTTGATTGTGGATTATAAACATAATATAGTTGTTTATAAATTATAGAAATATGACATATTAGGGCGGAAAAAATTTTTTAGCCATGGGCGGAAAAAAAAATTTAAACCCCCGGGCCCTTTGGGGCTAAAAAAAAAAAAAAGCCTTCTTAAAAATATGTTTTTAATCAAAAAATTTAAATGTACGTTTAAGATTAAAACTGGTATATTTTAAAATTTCAAAAAAAAAATATAGCCCCCTCTTGATTTATATTTAATAAAAAAAGATATATTATATTCAAATTGCTTATTTTTTAAATTATTACTACTAAAAAAAAGCAAGACCAGCCAGACTCTTGCAGAAACCAAAAAGACCAAGACCGGGTGGTGCAAGACCAAGACCAAGACCTTCTTCTGGCTTCAAGACCAACCAAGACCAAGATACCCGGTCTTGGTCGGGTTTTTGCTATCACTAGTACTTAGATCTAACATTAAACCGAGTTTCAGAGGGGGACGAATCCTTCAAAAAAAGGAATTTTTTACGGATTCGGATCCTCGTATAGGGGTGGAATAACCAATACGAATCACGTTTCTTTTTAAGGAAAACAGGAATCGAATCCGGGGAACGATTTCTATTTATCCGATCACGAATCGGATCATCCTTAGTTTTTATACTTACAAATGGTCACTGATGAATGTTACATAATCCAACGATAATCAAGCGTCAAAATTTCAGAACGGCCCCCCCGACGCGAAATAAATTTAAAACGTGTGTTTTTTTAAAATAATCTGAAGCAACTTATAGATGAGCATTTGTTGTAATTTTACAGGAAGGTTCCCAAGTACCGTTTAAAATTTTTCTGCTTGCTGAAAATAAAAATTATTAAAATTTTAAATTTTTTTTTGTAAGCCCCCCCGGGAAAAGTTAAAACAAAATATTCTATTTAAGCCTGGGGTTATTTAAAAAAAACATATTAGCGGAGTGATTTCGTGAGATCTGTTTTTTTTTTTTTTTGGCGTAAACCAGGTAAAAAAGTTAGGTTCCTTTGAGTATGTCACCGGGCATGAAATCGTATTTTACGACTTTTTTTTTGGTCTCAACTTTTAAATTAATAAAAAGTGTTTTTTTAAATTAAAAAAAAAAATATATTTTTTCCGTTTCCCCCCATAACTTTAAAACTATCAAAACCAAAAAATTTTTTGTGTAAATTAAAAATCAAACTGGCCTTTTAACTTTATGAACTGTCTGGGCACAACTTGCACTTTCATGCCTTTAAAAATTAGATAAACTAAAAATATATATTTTTTGTATTGAAATTTTAAATCTATAAACTTTTTTATTTTTAAAAATTTTTTCTACATGCAGCGAAAAAAAAAGCCAATTAATTTATTTGTTCGCGGGTCCAATTCCGAACCAGTTCAGGGACTATTCGCACGAATATAAATCGCGTCATTCGCCGTAACACAATTCTGAATTTTTAGTAACAGTTCAGCGTTCGCGGATAACATCGGATTGGTTCGTTACTGATTCAGAATCGGTTCTTGTTCCCCGAATTTTTGATGGGATTAAAAGTTCGGTTCTGCTGTTCATGCGCAATATCAACATTCTCGTCATCTGTTTGCTGTTTGTTGGTTTGAGGTGAACCTTAAAATTTTTCCCTTTTTTATTTAACCTTAATTCCTATTTAATTTAATTGGAAGTATAAATCGATCCATACAAACCTGTTACTTAAAGTTCTTAATTTTCTTTGATTCTTAGTTTAGTTTATCTTGATTGTGGATTATAAAGCAGTAATATAGTTGTTTATAAATTGATAGAAATAGTAAGTTCATTTTATTTAAAATTTAGACCCTTTTTCAAATAAGTAATTACATATTAGTTACTGCGTGCGGAATTATCCATTATTTATGACTAGGTATTTTATTTCTTCTGGTGCCAGTGCCAACAGAAACAAAAGCGAAATAAAAACATTTATTAATAAATTAATTAAAACAAACTTGGTAAAGTCAGGTTAGGTTAAACAGTCAGCTGTTGGAGAAATTCGATTGAAATCCGCGCCGTTCGCGGTAAATAAAAACCCGGAACCGGTATATAATTAGACACGCCTAAAGATAATCCTGAACGGTTCAATTCTATTTCCCGGAATCGGTTCTTAACGTGACCCGCGAACAAAGCTAATAACAAAAGTTTTGAAAAAAATTTTTTTTTCCTAAGAGCCTATCGTTTGGCAACAGCGATTTTTTCAGACGAAAAAAAGTATTATCGAAACCCAATAGCCCCGCATGCGGATAGCGTGCGTAATAATTATTAGTAGTGGTGGTTGTCGAAATTTTAGAGTGTGCTGTATGTATTTAGAATTTTAAAACAATGAAGCGAATTAATTGTAAAAAATTGTGTATGATGGATACAAATCTGTTTTAAAAAAGACCTAGAATACAAGGGTTGTTATAATTACTATCAATTGCTGAAAAAAGGCAGGACAATCCTTAAAAGGGAAAATTTTGTTAAAAAAATGTTATTTCAAATGGCGAAATGAAAATAAAATATTATAAAGACTGTCGTAAATCTTACACAGATTCTCAAAACTATTATCATAATTTGCAATCAGACGTGGCGCCGGTCCTTCAAATAAATGCGATACTTTTAATATTAGAAAAATGTGTTTTTCTGCAACAATAGTAAAAATAAAAAAAAGAAAAAATTAAATAAAAAATCTGTTTAAACAAGTAATTTAAATATTATTATGTACCTACATAGTATAGATTGATTTATATTTTGTACTGAAACAAAATACGAATTTCAATTTTATCCTTACAAATCATGTTTAGGGTATTTATTTTTTTTCATAGTACTGAATCTTTTTAGGTAGTAGAAAATACCTATCAAAAAAGTGATAAAGCTGCCAGGAATAGAAACGACATTAATATGATATCTAAAAACTATCTATAAAGATTTATTTGCGTTTGATAAGAAATATCATAAATTATGTTACAGCCACTACATCTCTGAAAGAAACATAAAATCATAAAAATAGGAAAACTGTTTCCGAACCTATACCCGAAAAAAGTTCACCTTTTCAGCGAGTATTGGTAGTGATGTTCAGATAGATCTTTGATGGCCAATTTCACCGTTGTGGTTTTCTGTTTTTTTTAACTAAGGGACGGATGTGACTATTGTCATAATAATTGGCACCGTCTCAATGCAACTTAGGTTAAAAAGGGCTTAAAACTGCTTAAACCAAAGTGTGCAAACCGCCTTCTTCCTAAAGAAATGTCCCAAAAATTTTAAAATTTATTGGAGCTGCTGCCATAATACGTAGTGCAATGGTTTATGTCAACCCAAAATTGAATTTCCAACATGTACTTGTGTGAAAGAAGGACAAAATGTTGTAAGGAGTGTAAATTTCGTTCATTTAAATTTTGTTTACCTGGAACTAAAAAACAATATATTTTGGTGAAAAATCACATGATAGGTGCGTTTCTTTATCTAGAGATTTTATTATGCAGATGTTTTAAATTTTTTTATCTCTATTTTCCGAAAATCAATGTGATGCTGATTAAAAATATTAGGTAAAAATTTGGAAATTTAAAACGGACGATTTAAAATGACAGATTTTCTTATTTATAAACTAATTTGCTTAAGATTCGGGATATAAGGCTTTTTAAGAGGGCTAGTTCAAAATTTGGAAATTAAGAATCTTAGGAAATTTTAAATGGCGGATTTTGGCATTTATAAACGGATTTGTCTTAAATTACAGTTTATTTAAGTACTTTCTTGGATTCAGTTCCAAAAGGAGTTGATTCCTACCCAAGGAAGTTTAAAGGTGTATGGAAGCCCAATGCTATGGCCCATTCGATCAAAAAATGTCCAGCCCAGTATGAAAATAACTGTCAGAGTTGGCCCCGCCGATTCTGCGCAATAACAAAATTCCACGAAATAATTTAATGTGTTGCCTACTTACACATGATAACTCAGTGTGAAGTTATAACACATTATAATTTTATGAGAGCCGGGTACCGTTTTGAATTGATCAAAACCTTCTTATTTTAGTGATTAGTGTTTATTAAATTGTGACTATAATTTTGTGTTTATTGTTTGTACTTATAATATCGTAACAAAATAACTAGAGGTTCTATGGTTTTATCTTGCAAATCCAAGGTAACATACCCGTCTTTTTAACTTTAAGTAAGTATTTTTATATTTAAATTAGGTGCTTCCTCTAAGACGTAACGTTAGGTAACCGAATAAATAATAATATATCAATTATGAATAATAGAAAATGAAAATTTCATAGGAAATATTAGTGAGAAAAGTAAGGCAATCTTAACTATCTTTTAGATGATTTCCACAATGTTTGCGTATTTCTGTGGATTATTAAAAGAAATAAGGTTTACATTTAGGTACTTTTATTTCATTTAATAATTTAGTACACTCTTTTAAAGGATCAAAATTATTGATTACTGGGCAGACCAGGCAAATTTTGATATATACAGGTCCCTCTAATTGAATGAAGAAGTACAATTTTGGTACGGTTTTGGGGCGCTGATTACAAATCTAAAAAAAAAATTCGGCAATGTTTCGTTTTCGAGATATTCATCATCAAAATTGAAAATCAAACTAACCTCATTTACCTATTCCTCCTTCTTTTTGCAAAATTCTTGATTTTTACACTAAATTGGACAATATTTCACAAACACCTTTTAAAAACTTTTTTATGTTTATTTTCACCTTTTTAAACTTTTTTTCATTTTTTAAAAGCAAAATATGGCTGCTGCCTTTTGAACTTAAAAGGAATGAAAATTGAAAATGAGGTTAGTTTAATTTTCAACTTTGATGATAAAGTCTCGGAAACAAAACGTTGCCGAAAGATATTTTTCAGATTTGTAATCAGCGCCCCAAAAAACCCTGTTCCAAATTTGATCAAAATCGGAGAGGAGGCAACTTTCGAGACAATACCATTTGTTTAAAAATAAATTAGATTTTTGTTTCTTAATCTTGTTATCAACTTTTTAAGCTCGATACTGTACACACATAATATTTAACGGATACTGTTACAATGGATACTCAGGTACCAAAGGTATTAACCACTTTAAAATCTGTCTCATGAATGTTTGTTATTAGTGAAAAGTATATGCCTAAAAAGCAGTTATAAAAATTTTCACTTTTTAAAGTACAACCAGAATCTTAGGATTAGATTAAACTCATTTACACCATCTTGCCCTTCTTTTATCACAAAATTGGTGATAAGTACCTAATACTATCATACAATGTTTGAAATTTATTTTAAAAAATCGTGTTTTTATTTATTTACAAAGATTTTTGGTAAAAATTCAAAACTTCAAAAATATCGACCATTTAAATAGAAGGCAGTAAAGTGGACCATCTATTCTTTCCATATTATATCAGATGATATAAAATCTAATATTACACAATAATTTTAAATATTCTATAGTAGTATCGTTTAATAACCAACAATTTTGTGCAAAAATAAAAAAAAAACAGTGAATGTTGGAATTTGACATTTGATGATGTCAATTTTATAGATAGTAACAAAATTATGGAAATGGGCCCCTGACCTACTATTCATTGCGCAAATTCCGCGGGGCCAACCCCCTATTCCCGCTGCCCTGCACGCCTGGATAATTTTGTTCTACAGTATTGGGCTTCCATACACCTTTAAACTTCCTTGTTCCTACCCCGCTCTGCCAAGTTCTGTTCACAATTTTATTGCAAATAAATTACATACCCCACACTCCTTTTTGGCTTTAGAATTAATAACTGAGTACCTACTAATTTTGTGTGTGTTCAATTAAAAGTTCAGTTAACTACCTATATTTTTTCGGTTTCTTTGATCATTACTTTGCTGTTTAACTCTTCTTTGACTTGGCAAGTTTTTACTGATCTGTCTGTACTAATGAACGTTCTATTTTTAATAATACAGACAGTTTTTTTCATTAACTTGATCTAACTTTGATTTTCAGTACTTTAAGAAGCTGAGAGTTTTGGATAGGAACTTGGCCCCTATTTTACATAAGTATTTTTGGTAAAATTCTTGTTACTTATATTTTTCTGAACGGGTTGCATTAAAAATTATGTCTACCACCTAGTACGTACATCCAAAAACTTTTGTTTTCTGATAGGCTTGAGCCATTTCTAAAATGTCAAAGATAGAGTTCAAGTCAGACTTTAAAATTACAACAATTTTTCAGGCATAGTAAGGAATTAAACATCACACCCTATTTCCTGAAATGTCTATAATTTATACTATGGCTATTTAGACTCTAAATTTACTGTTTTAATTATTTCAGATTAGTTGTTCACTTCTATTTGCTGCTTTTGGGATAGTCTTTGGCAAATTCTTATCTAGTCTTGGTGATGAAACAATGGGAACCTCACTGACAAACGGAATATTTAATACTGTGTTGTCATTCACAGGTAATTTTTATACGAATAATTTAAATTAACAGAAAAAAATAACTTTTTAACCACCAACTAACTTTGGACACAGATCTAAATTTAACAGAATACTTTTTTTTTAATAATTGGCTTTCTTTGCTGACTAAAACTTACCGATAATTTAAAGCCCAAAACAAATAACTTATCTGTTATTTATGTAATTTTTTTTATGTTTTTTTGTTTTTAGGGCTTCCCTTATGGCGCGGACTCTATAGTGCTGTACCGCTGCTATTTCTTTTGTGTTTTCAAAATCGATGGTGTGTACGGTTTCTTGGTAGTGTTGAAACAGGACCTATGTTGTTTGTTTGTTTTTTATGCTGTTTTTGTGTTCTTGAATTCTTGTTGATATACGTCTGTTAGTTTGTCTAATGTATGTCTGGTGGCAGTCTGCACATGGGATACTGTAAGCTCCATGATTTTCTAGTTTGATTTTGTCTTTGGGGTTTCCCAGGAGGTTGGCTATTGTTTTTTGTGGTTTAAAAATGGGTTGTATATTGTATTTTCTTAAAACTCTTCCTACTTTATCCGTGATTCCTTTTATGTATGGTATGACGGCTTGGGTTTTTTATTTTGTGTGTTTTCTTGTCTTTTTATGGCTTGTCTTATATCTGAGTGCGAAAAACCTTTTTGTCTAAGAGCTGTTGATACGTATTTAAATTCTTCTTGTTTTTTGTCTGGTTCTGTCAGTCGTATGGATCTTTAAATTAGTGTATTTATTACTGCTTGTTTTTGTGAGGATGGTGGTGCAACTCTGCATTTAGGTACCTATCCGTGTGTGTGGGTTTTCGATTACCTATATATATATATATATATATATATATATATATATATATATATATATATATATATATATATATATATATATATATATATATATATATATATATATATATATATATATATATATATATATATATATATATATATAAAACTTTTTAGCCATATACCTAATAATTGGTCTGGAGAAAAGCCAAATAATTTTTTAATTAAAAAAATAACGTGCTACTATTACTATTAATATTAATAATAATAATATTTTGTTATAGGTCTAGCTGCCAATGTACTATTAAACAAATTGTCGTGCAGAAATGTGGGATTGATCGGAGCTCTTGCATGTTCCATAGGTTGTTTTAGTTTAATTTTTGTACATGATCTCGTTTGTTTTATAGTTTTCTTTGGAGTTTTTCAAGGTAAGTTACCAAAAAAAATTAAAGTTCTTATTTTTTAAAATCGTAGTAGAATTATAAATATCCATAGAAATTCTCCGTACAGTACAGATTATATTACCAAAGATACACATCCGATCTTTCATTTGTTTAACATAATCCTAATAATCTTGAGTTCTTTGGCAAATTTCAGTGAATTGCCCCTAAAATATCAAAGGTTTTCTTTTTATAATCCTTTATCCTAACTTTGTGGTGGACTTTCCTGTGTGGACTGTCCCAAGATAAAATTTTTACAGATAATTTTTTATTTTCAGGATTTGGCTATGGACTTCTTCTTCCCGCCTCTCTAACAGCGTTAAATAGCTTTTTTAATAAAAAGTTAACGTTTATACTAAGTTTATCGCAAGCTCTAATGGTCGCCTGTACAATGTTAGTGCCACCTTTAGCTTCAGTTGCAATGGATATTTGGGGATACAGGTAAAATTAAATTGTTCATTATTTTTTAACTATAAAAAGAAATTTTTTTTTTTTTGGGCCAAAAGGCTTAAAGAAAGTACTAACTGGGGAAAACCCCCCTTTTATATATTTTTTTAATTTCGGGGGGAAACCCCCTTTATGGTTTGGGGGGTTTTAAACCCCTTTTTTAAATATCCCATCCTCAATGGCCTTGTCTGGTATTTGCCCGAATTACAAACAATTACCTAAATTAAAATAATAATAATATTGGAAAGGGAATCAATGAAAATTTAGATTAAAAAAAAAAAGGGGGAAAAAAATTTTTTAAAAAAAGTAAATCGTTACTCGGGGGTTTTCGGGGCCAATTAAATTTTTTGGCTTAAACCCCCCAGGGGCGCTTTGCAGGGTGCCCGGGTGAGGGGGGGGAAGGGGCCCAAAAAATCAGCCGTCGTTAAATTTTTCCCCAGTAAATCAAAAAAGTCGGTCTTACGCATAATCCCGAGTGTCAATGCTTGACCAACATATTACGCGTTTTTTTTTCAACCCCCAAAAGGGGTTTTTCCCGGAAAAAGACGGGGCCCTAAATCCGTTAAAAGGGGGGGGAATTGGGGGAGGGAGAACTCGAAAAATTTTAAGCGCCGACTGGGACAAGGTTCGGGTCCCCCCCCGGGGGGGGGGGGGGTTTTTTAAATTTGGGCCCCCCCCTTTTTAAAATTTTTTTTTTTTAAATAAAAAAAAAAGTTTTTAAATTGCGGATTTTTAAAATTTTATTTAAGATAAAAAAAAATAGTTTAAAAATATTAAATTCGTTTTTTAAAAAAGGGAAACACCCTGTATATGATTGAAAATTCAAATTTTTCTAACCCCCTTTCCTCTTGCAAGTTATTTGAATTTAAAAATTTTTCTTATAAGCCATAGTTAGCCATGGATACAACCCAAAGTTTGGCAAAAAGGGGTTTAAGGGTTTTTAAAAAAAAAATTTTTTAAAAAAAAATTTAAATTTTAAAAATTTTTAAAATTAAAAAATTAAAATTTAAAAAAGGGAAAAATTTAAAAAAATTTTTAATTTTTTAATCATATACAGGGGTGTTTATTTAAAATAAAAAATTGATAGTATTTTTTAATTTTTTTCCCCCCACATTTTTTTTTCTACTTACCCATAAAATCCAAAAAATCCTGCCTTTTATAAAATTTTTTTTTTAAAAAAAAAAAGATTTTTAAAAAGGGGGCTTTAAGGGGAAAAAACCCCTTTTTTTTCCCAAAGGGCCCAGGATAGTGACGGGAAAAGGGGATGAAGAAGGGGGGAAAAAAAAAAAGAAAATTTGAAATTTTTTGTTTTTAAGTTAAAAATTGAACTTTATGATGGATAATTCAATATTAATAAAAAATACAAAATTTTTTTTTTAAATAAAAAACTTTTCAATAATTTTGATTTTTTTCTTTTTTTTTACCTTTCCCCGCAGAGCCCTCCGAAACGCCCCCCGGGGGGAAATTCCCAATGCCAGAATTGAATTCGGCATCCCCAAAAACACTCAAGTAACGATTTTCGGCTGATTTTTATGGACGTTGCAATTTCCTTCACAATCACCCCCGGATACCCCCGCAGAGCCACTCCCGAGCGCCCCCGTTTAATTCTAACACCAGCATCTCCGAAAACCCCCCAAGCAACGAATTTCGAGCGATTTTTCCGAATTTCCAGTCGTTCTTATAATATTGCAAGTAATGCATATAAATACAATGCAAAAAACCGCATCTTGATATCCGCTGGCCTTAAAAATTTCTTTATTTCGGTCGATTTAGATCTAAATGCCCTGGTCTATAATGGATCAATCGCTACTGGACTAAGTTAAACTAAATAAATTTTAAAAAAGATAAGTTTGTTTTTTAAAAAAATTTTCCCTTTTCCCGGGGGGTAGAAACCCAAACGCTATATATTATCCCGTAGCTCCCCGTTATGAAATCAAAATAGCCAGCATTCAATTAAATCCAAATCGAGTTGTGATTTGAGTAAAGACTGGAAAAGTAACGAAAAGCCACTTTTAAAGAAGCATAATAGTTTAAAAGATATTGCTAGTGCCGTTCCCAAAAGGGGGTTTTAAAATTTTTCATATAGCGATAGAACAGC